>CAUYON010081771.1:0-23462 GCA_963573935.1 Arctocebus calabarensis
TCCAGTAAGATTAGCCCACATGATGAAATCCCAAAACCAGAGATGTTGGCGTGGATGTGGAGAAAAGGGAACACTTCTACATTGCTGGTGGGAATGCAAACTAATACATCCGTTTTGGAAAGATGTTTGGAGAATACTCAGAGATCTGAAAATAGACTTGCCATTTGACCCTATAATTCCTTTACTTGGTATATACCCAGATGACCAAAAATCAGATTACAACAAAGATATCTGTACCAGATTGTTTATTGCAGCCCAATTCATAAGTGCTAAGTCATGGAAGAAGCCCAAGAGCCCATCAATCTACGATGGATTAATAAGCTGTGGTACATGTATACCATGGAATATTATGCAGCCTTAAAGAAAGAGGGTGACTTTTCCTCTTTCATATTTACATGGATGGAGCTGGAACATGTTCTCCTTAGCAAAGTATCTCAAGAATGGAAGAAAAAGTATCCAATGTATACACCCCTAATATCAAATTCTTTATCATTCAAGTGAAGGCTATAACCCATTTATTGCACAGGAAGATGGGGAAAGGGGAGAGGGAGGGAAGGGGAGGGAGAGAGTGGGGGAAGATGGGACAAAGGGTGAGATCACATGTGTGGTATATATTTGAAGGGTCAGGAGAAAACTTCTAAATACGGATCAAAAATGTTTTCACATAGTAAACGAGAAAATCTTAAAAAAAAAAAGGTTATATTTTTGGAGTTAAATTAATGCTATAGTTGAACATATCATGTTCACACATTCTTGAAGATAAGAAATGACTGCTATACCTCGCTGACATTTTAATCAATTTCAGTATTATTTTCTACTTTTACCATAACTTTCCTGTAGGATAACTTTTCTTCCTGTTGAGTAATATATCTTTTAGTATTTCTACTGAGAGTTTATGGAATGCTAAACACTCTTATTATATATTATTTGAACATTTCTTAATTTTTTCCCATCCTTGAATAGTAGTTTAGATGGGTGATATCAGGTGATAGCAGCTTGACTCAATTTCAAATCCATGAACTGTTTTTAATCTTACTTTCCCCCTAGATCACAGCTACGAATAACACTATGGCCCCTGGCAGAGCTGGCAGTTAACAATGACAGAAACCAGGCTGGGTGAAGGCTTCTCCTCACTTCCACGCCTTCCTTCAAGCATTAAGCTGGGCTCTATTCCCCATTTCCTGTATAGTATAATTGACAAGTAGTTGAATAGCTTTTTGCTTCTGGGTGGGAGCTTGGCAGGCACACATTTCCAGGCTAACTTAAAAACTCTTTCTATTTCTGATCACTTCCTCGTCCTCAGAGATGTTTGTCTTGATTTTGAGGCTGCCTATGACATTTTAGTTCTCTTTTGTATTCTGTCATTGATACAATGGGGGGGGGGTAGTATTAAAGACCTTTATGGAACCATCTGACCAGAATTCTCCTGTATCCCTTATCCACGTCTGAGTGCCCAGCACAGTGCCAGCTACAGAATAGGTCTTTGATAAATAACTTACACAGTAAGTTCACATATCCATGGAATCCTGAATAACAAGATAAACAGTATTAGTAGCATATAAATTTCATTTGCCTAGCCTTAAAAGTGCCACACTGTCCATGTTAGCCACATAAATGTGATAATTCCTGAGTTATTCATAAAGCTTAAAATAGTTATAATTTTAAGAAAACCAGTGAGTTAATAGATATAAATCACTAAACACCTTGCTGACACAGCTCTTCCTGACCTCCTTTGTCCTCTACAAATGATATGGTTAACAAACTTCTAAAAAGTGTTTATCTTGAATCAAAATCAAAATTAACATGAATCAACTGAAAACTAGTAGTTTTGACCTATCCAGCCTGTATCATCCTCAGAAGTAACCCATCATTCCCACAAAAGAAGTCACCCATCCCCAAGAGACTATTTTGCAGGTGGTATACATGATAATGAAGAACAGAGTGTGTCCCAAACCACATTAGAATACAATAAACTGTATTGTATATCAACATGACAAAGAGAAGCAGAATAATCTCTAGGACTTAAAAAGGAAAAAGAAAAAGTCCGAAGAATAAAAGTTTATCAGGATGTCTTTAGCAGTGACCAAAAGAAAATGGTATTTAATTTTAGAAAAGCCTTCTAGGTTTCTACTTATTTTATAATGAAATATTTATGGCATGGAGAAAGTTGATTAGATTACTGACTTCAATTAAAATAATACATATGAACATCTAATTATCTTTGATTTAATTCTCTATCATAAAACCTCTTTGAATTATAATTTTATCTTCTAGAAAAATACAGCAAATAAAAGTGTATTGTCTGGTTTAAGCTAGCTTAGTTGTTACTATAACATAAATAAACTGATATTGTACTTTCCAAATAAATGTCTAGTTACTTCTGGGTAAAGTGAGAAAAGTGAGTCCCTTCCGCTTGCAAAGCTGCAAGTCTAAGGTTACTTCAACGAAGTGCAAATATCTTTCTTTTATAACCCTGTATAGCCAATGAATGAACATTCCTGCACTGTTATAATAAACAATCAAATCTTTAATCATTTCATTTATAGTTGACTTTAGTGGTCATCTCTTCTGTACAATCCGAGATTTTCAAACGTGAGCTTGTTGGTATCAGAATCCCCTAGATGGCCAATTATAACACAAGTGCTGGGTCTTCTATTCCCCTATGGGGAAATTCTGCTTCTGTAGTTCTGAGGTGGACTCTGGAATTTGCATTTTCTTGTTAGGCCAGACATTCATGTAATAACCAAGTGCTCTTATACTAAAGTTAAAACTACTGAGTTTAATATGTAATCTCTTCTGATAATTCGAGTCCTCATTTATTCTGAGCTCATCTCTTGGCCAACCTAGCAAACCTTTTAATAATTCTTGCCTCCATGATGATCCCAATTGGATTCTCTTTCTACTGGAAGGAAAACCTGCAAATTGATGGCCATTCTTTTCTTTATTAACCCTTATTTATTTGTTCATCAATTAAATAAATATTTATGAAGTACCTGCTATGAGTTAGTCACCATGCTAAGTGCTATGAAAAAGCCAATGTCAAAACCTTCATAATTAACCTTAACTCCAAACACTCCATGACTCTATCCATCATAGAAATGACATTGTTTAAACAAGCAAAAAATACTGAGCCCCTAAAGTACATCAAAACTTTTTTTTCTAGGAAGGCAAATGTATATTTAGTGAATTTTCTTAGTTTCTTTTCTGGTAGTCTTATAACTTAGTATCTATTTTAGAGAGTTCTAAAAGAGTGAAGGGTCTAATAAAAATGACACTATTTATATTACAGATTTGTAATATCTCTCTCTCAACCTAAAGCAGTAGGTTTAAAAACAAGAAATTGCTGGTAATTACGAGGTGATGATTAGTATTCTCTCCAGATAGATAGGAACTGTTTGGTATTTCTCGGTATTTCTAGAGTTTATACAGCATGTACTCAAAAATTAGACAAAGGGAGAAAATCACCCACTGCTTATTAAATTTTTTAGATATTGTTACAGTAGTAACATTATTGAAATAGTCAATGGTAATATTTTACTCTTTTGAATCAAAATGTTTTAAGTCCTCAAAGTCCTATGAGTATATTTTAAAATTTACTTTTGCTCATGCTTTATATTAAAATATTTATTCATAGTCCAATACAAGTTTGAATGAAGTTGTGAAAGTTATCCAAAACTAATAACCCTGTGGAATAAATGAAGTTTATTAATGATAAAGGACGCTTTCATGCAGACCCCATTAAGTCAATTTTATAATTTTATTAAAGTATGACAGAAGAGTCCATGTAAGTGCAATAAAGTTTAATGGAAACTCAGGCTGGCACTAAAAGAGTAGGCATTATATGCAATGAAAGCATAAATTATAAATAAGAAAAAGTCTTACAAGAAGTCTGAGTTTCCTAAGAAATTAGCCAACATATACTTATGATCAAATTTATGCATTTAGTTAAGAAGACAGCTACAGTGATGCTATATATTGTTTGTACAGTCTGCATTTGAAAAATGAAGTTATTCTTTAATTAGCCATTTCTAAGCCAAAGTTAATAGTTGTTTGAAATGAGGCTCATTACATGATTCTGTAAATGTACTTAGTAATAACTAACATTACCACACAGCTGTATAAACATATTTACCATGACATATTCTTTTACCACAGGTGTATATTTTCCATTATGAGCATTACTAACACACATCTCACACTAGTCTGATTTATAACTAACATTTAAGGAAAGAAATATTTCTTAAATTATTGAACTATTTGTAAAATAATATGTAAACCCAAAAAGGACACTTAATATGTCATAACTAATTTTAATGTTTTTGTCCTCCGAATTGTTCTTAAAAGGGTTTATGGTAACTATTTAATTTTTATTTTAGATTTATTAATAATAGCATCCTCATCTAAAAAGTCAATAAGATATATCTTGAAATAAACTATCTGATTTGTATTTGCCAGCAAATATACTTGCAGCATGAGTAGATGTTACGATTTCTAGGAATAAAGTGCAATTTTAAAAAAGCAAAATATTCTTATAATATAAATGAATAAGTAGAAATCACCTTATTAGTTAAAACACAAATCTCTGAATTAAACAAAAGTATCACATGATGAAAGGTTGATACTAAAAAAGTACACAAATATGTTAGTAGGTTAACACAGTACTACATACATCAGTAACATCTTTGGTACAGTTCAGGAAAAATGGCTTAGTAGTGACTTAAATGATGGAACAGAATGAGGACTAAGGATCAATTAACAGCAGAGGCTTAGGATGTCACACGAATATACATTCTACCTAACAAATAATTCAGACTTCAATCTTAGAGATTACTTCTTCATTTTTAAAACTTCACATTGGCACGTACTGATTTTAAAAGATGTCTAAATATTTACACAATGGACATGACCATATTTTTTCAGCTTTTGTTCCATACCTATTAGTTTCATTCTTTCTAATTAGGAAAATGAATACGCAGACTTCTTTTCCATAAAGTGATTTTAATTGCAGGAGTACACAGCTCATATGCTAGGTTTTATTTGATCTTAGTATTATTGCCATATAAAAACTGAAGCAGACAAGGAAAATTAAAATGTAGTTAAGCACAAGTTTGATGCTTTGTAGTCTACTATCGCTTTCAGAGAGGAGGCCCAAAGTTGTATATGCACAGGAATAAGTGGGTCTCTTCTCTAGCCTCTAGGAAAACATTTCAGAGCCTGCGAATAGATTAAGTATCAGATACATCACTGATTTAGGGTGCTAATCTTTAGTATACTTGGAAGGCAATGTTGAATATCACTGGTACCTTCTAATTTTACATAATGTAACAGATTATGTAAAGATTAAGTTTATATTTCATTTAAAGTTTCTAAATAATAATCACAAAGCCAGCTTCAACAACATGAGCACTCTAAAAACAGCCTATGGATAGAGCTTTCTGTTTTACCTCTAATCACAAAGGGAAAGAAACAATAACATTACCAATTTGTTATATTAAACTGTATGTTCCAAATTCTCTAATATCTTAATAAACATACTTAAATAATTTTTTATAATTAACACGTATTTGGACATACCAAAATACTCATTTCTTTTGCTCATTTTGATTCTTGTATCTCACATTTTCCATTTGGTTTCAATTTCCTTCTTGTAGAAGAATATGCTTTTGTAACTGTTCCAGCAAAAATCTATGAGTAGTCTCTGCAGGTCCCCAGATGTCTTTTTTCCCACTCCTTAAATATTCCACTGCCTTCTGGCATCTATTAGAAGTCTGCTGTCAGTCTTAATTCTCACTCTTGGTAGAAAACCTATCTTTTGTTTCTGGTCACTATTCATCCTTTCTCTTTTTTGCTTAGATAACTATCTCATACCTTTCCTGGCTCCTCAAACCTCTCACAAATCCTTCTCCATCCTCATGTTTGGCTAATGACCTACTTCACTAGGAATACACAACCAGAAGAGAACTTCCACAACTTAATACTGTCAGAACTATTCACCTAACAGCATCTACATACAGGTTAGTTTTCTGTACTCCTGCCTTTTTCTAGAAATAAACTGCCCTCAATTTAAGGCCAACCCCTCCACTTGCGTAAATAGATCCCATTGTTTCTCACCTACTCAAGAAAATCTTCAAATAATGTTCATCTTTCTTGTCTCTCGTAAAATTTTCCCTCTTTACTGGATCATTCCCATCAGTTTATAAATATGCTTTTATTTTTTCCATTTAAAAAATAAAAACAAAACAAGTAAAAAACCTTGCTTGGCCCTACATCTCCCCAGAAATACTGCCCAAACTTCCTCACAAAGTACCTATCATCATTGCTCTCCTATCTCTAATTTTTTTTTTTTTTTTTTACAGTTTTTGGCCTGAGCTGGATTTGAACCCGCCACCTCTAGCATATGGAGCTGGCATCCTACTCCTTTGAGCCACAGGCACCACCCACTTCCTATCTCTAATTTTTTCGGTGAGTTTTTATGCTGCCTTTAAAGTATATTTGGGGTTATTTTGTTGCTGTTTTAATTTACAGCACAAGTACAGCTAAGTTTCAATCTTTCGGACTATCTAGGTATTATCATCTAGTTTACAAATTTTCTTTAGGATCACGGCTTTTAAATAACGTAATTAATTCATTACTTGATAAGATCCCCAACAAAAGAGAAAAAATAGAACACAAACAGTACACAACAAATTAAGTGTACAGTGAAGTCATAACCACTGACTAACTAGATTTCCTTTTTTATGTATCTTATCTGCTGACAGAGACAATCTAAATTAACTGAATCATGTGTGTATGTAAGACATAATATTATCATACATATTACCCCATTTAATCCTCATCCTTGCCTACAGAGACAAGTACTATGATTATCCTCATTTAATCAATGAGGAAACAAAGGGTTACAAAAGTTGCCCCTAGTTGTTCAATCAAAAATTGACAGAATTGACATTCCAACCTAGACAGTCTTAATCCAGAACCTAAACTCTTAATCATTACACTACTCAATCACAATTCTAAGGATTAATGTTAATAAAGAAATGTACGTTGGGCAGCACCTGTGGCTCAAAGGAGTAGGGAACCGGCCCCATGTGCCGGAGGTGGCGGGTTCAAACCCAGCCCGGCCAAAAACTGCAAAAAAAAAAAGAGAGAGAGAGAGAGAGATGTACACTATGATTCTAACTACATTTTGTTTTCATTAATCTTACTAATTTACCTAATTATACAGCATATCTTATACCTTTTATTAAACTCCATAGTAAAATCATTTGAACTCATGAAGTTAGAAACTTTGGGGGTGTTAAACTCCCTCCCCCATTTTTTGGTAAGATTTCATTAAGGCAACAGACAGCTCTACATAGCACTTAACACTACAGCTTCTCTTGCTCTAGTTAATAATCCCTTTCCTGTAAGCCAGACAATGTCCTTATCCTTTGCAATGAGGAAATCACTAAAATGGAGATTTTTATTTTGACTACTTGATACACATAAAATTGGGATTTAATGCCCATAATTACTCTGAACCATTTCACCAACTTAGAAATCAAGCATCCTAATTTATCAACTAATTACTTCTCAGGTGACACTGAAAGCAAATAACTTTAAAACTGTTTTAAATATTCTATATTAGAAGCTGAGACTTTGTTTTCTTGATCTTCCCCTTGCCTAAAATCAATAAGCTGAAATCAGGGGGAGGCAGCACTATGACATGGAAAGACTATATAATTTCTCTAAACTTTGGTTTTCTCATGGCCTTGTTGTAGGAATCAAATGAAAAAGAAAGGATTATATTTATACACAGTTTGCTTATAAAAGAATATGTTACATATTTTTATATAAAAGTGTTATTTCAAACAGAAGCTTCTTAAAAAGGCACTTACCATTTGTTTCCTGAAAAGATATTTATTTCTTTTCTCTAGAAATACTAAAGATTAAATGTCACAAAAGTTAAAATAACTCAATGTTAGGTGTGTGGTTAAGTAAACTAGAATGGGCCCCAAGTACATCAACTAGATAATTTAAGCTAGTCAAGAAGTTAAGCTTAGATATACAGGAGACATAAGAGAATGAAAGTAATGTAATATAACAAACCCTGAATGCAACCTCATTCATTATCTATTAAATACGGAAACAATACCTCCCCTGCTAACTGCAGTAAACAACTGCATAGTTCGTGTGACATGACATATTTGAAAGTGTTCTAAACCATTAGGCATCTTTTATTTGAAAGAAAAATCTGTTATTATTAAACTAAAACTTGAGTTATAAATTACCTAAGCATTTTCCATTTGTTTTCAATGAAATCACTTTTACTTTTTAAAGAACACTTAATGCCACGTAAAACCAAAGTTGATACTTCAAAAGTTGCATTCCCTTACCAGTCTGCTGTATGACCTCAGTCTTTAAAAAAAAAAAAAACCAAAAAAAACCTCTTTTTACCACCTCTGAAAAAGACATTTTGAAACTGGCTTAAACTTTTATAATACATGTGGCTAGTACAGACTTTTTCTATTCAAAACAATGTTTTTATCCCTGTGATTAAATTCCTTCCATACACAATAAACTATAATCCTGGAGAAACTGACCAAAACTTTACAAATAAGAGGATTTAATAAGAAAATTTATGTTTTTCCTCAGGGAACATGGCCAGTGCATTTCAGATGTCAACAGTTCATCTGCAGGACATCAAATCACAAAATAGTAAAAAAAAAAAAACAAAAAGTGAAAATGTACTGCTTACTGTGAAGATGTAAGACATAGCTGGAAGAAGATATATTCTTATGATTCAGATAGGGAGTATCTTTTTGAAAGTAAATCCAAAATGGACATGCACATATTTTTATAGTAAGTATATGCTTAACTATTAATAAAACACCAAGTACTTTAGCCTCTGTAAATACAGAAAAGTAAATACAATAAAACTAGCATGTATTTTAAAAATATAAAACAGTCAAATAAAAGCAGAACCTATAGATGTTAAGAAATGTTTCCCTGCAGGAATGGGACCTATTTCATTATTCCTGTATTTAACCAGAACTATTAGGTGCAAAATAAAATTATTCATAACAGGTTCACCAAATTGCCTTCAAGAAGGTTTGGTGAAAAGCATCCTAAAATATAGAACTATTTAACTGAAAATTCCTTTTTAAAACATATACAAAACTAGATGCTAACATTTTATTTTTTAAAATAATTTCATTATATTCTTGTTTTTAAACAACTTTGAGGTACAAATTACATACAATAAAAAGTAGATTTTAAAGATACAACTCAGTGGGTTTTGACAATGAATAGACACATCCACTTAACCACAACCCCAAAGAAGTTATAATTCTTTTTTTTTTTCTTGAGATGGGGTCTTACTCTGTCACCCAGAACTGAGTGCAGTGACATCATTGTAGCTCAATGAAACCTCAAACTCCTGGGCTCAGGTAATTCTTCTGCCTTAGCCTCCCAAGTAGCTGGGACTGCAGGTGTGTGCCACTAATATTTAAAAAAAAAAAATTGTAGAGATAAGATCTCACTATGTTGCTCAGGCTGGTCTCAAACTCCTGGCCTCAATAAATTCTCCCATCTCAGCCTCCCAAAATATTAAGATTACAGGCATGAGCCATGTGGTAGGCCCAATGAACTTACAGAATATTGTCATCACTACATTTCTTGTATTCCTTTTAGCTAATCTCCCCACTATATACTATTTCTCTAATCAGGCAATCTCTGATCTAATTTCTGTCATCATAGATTACTTTTGCCTTTTCTAGAACTTCATAAATGAAACCATATATGTTCTCTTTTGTACCATATCTTTCATTCAACATATGTCTGTGAGATTTATCCACATTGTTATTATGTGTATTAGTCTTTCATATGTAAGCCGTTTAGTAAGTATATGTTTTCGTTTGTCTTGGGTAAATATGTAGGTATGCTATTACTGGGTCATAAGGTACATGCATGTTTACTAAGAAACTCCCAAATTTTTCCAAGTAGTTATGCCATTTTACTTTTGCTCTGCATTCTCTCTAGTTCTTCGTACTCTCACTTTTTTTTTTGAGACAGAGTCTCATGTAACAGGTCACAGCAACCTCAAACTCTTAGGTTCAAGTGATTCTCCTGCCTCAGTCTCACAAGCAGCTGGGACTATCGGCACCCTCCATGATGCCCAACTATTTTAGAGATGGGGTTTCATTCTTGTCCAGACTGGTCTCTTAACTTCTGAACTTAGGCAATCCACCCATCTTGGCCTCCCAGACTGCTAGGATTACAGGTGTGAACCACAGTACTGAGCTGTACTCTGTCTTTTTAATTTTAGCCATTCTTGTGGTCGAGAGGCTGAGGCAAGAGAATCACCTAAGCCCAAGAACTGGAGGTTGCTGTGAGCTGTGACGCCACAGCATTCTACCAAGGGTGAAAAAGTAAGATTCTGTCTTTAAGAAAAAAAAAAAAAAGGTATCTTATTTATAACTTCCCTGATGACTAATGGTGATTATTTTTCATGTGCTTATTGGTCATTTTGTATACCTTTTTTGATGAACCCTTTTCAAGTCTCTGCCTATTTCTTTTTTAGTTATCTTGTAAGAGTTCTTTAAACTAGATACAAGCACTCAGTGTTGTTTTACAAATGTTTACAGACATTATGTTATAAATATTTTCTCTTACTTTATCCCTGGCTTTGTATTTATTTATTTACTTATTTTGAGATAGAGTTTCACTTTGTTGCCCTCTGTAGAGTGCTGTTAAGTCACAGCTCACAGCACCCTCACACTCTTGGGCTCAAGCTATTCTCATGCCTCAGCCTTCCAAGTAGTTGGAACTATAAACACAAGCCACAGTGCCCAGCTATTATTAGAGATGAGGTTTTTCTCTTGCTCAGGTTGGTCTTGAATCATTAGTTCAAGCAATCTACCTGCCTTGGCCTCCCAGAATGCTGGGATTACACGCGTGAGCCACTACCCCTCGTCTTGCTTTTCAATTTTTTAAATATCTTTTTAAGAGCAGACACATGTAATTATGATGAAGCCCAATTATTTAAAACTTCTTTAATCTTATGAGTAATACATTTTTTATTCTAAGAAATCTTTGCCAACTCTAAGTTTACAAAGATTCTCTATGTTTTCCTCTAAAAGTTTTATAATTTTAGATTTAGTTTATAGCATTTAGGTCTATGATTTATTTTGCGATTAACTTTTATATGTGCTGTAAGATAGAGATCAAGATCCTCCCCTCAAGATGTAAAGTTAACCCATCGTGTTGAAAGGACTGATCTTTCTCCACTGAATTACCTTGGAACCTCTGCTGAAGAATTGATTGGCTGTGTATACTTCTTTCTCAATTCTCTATTCTGTTCAGTCATGCTATTTTAAATAGGTTAAATGTACTTCATTTCCTCTGTCTTGGTATACGAAGTTAGAACTAGCCAATTGCTGATGTATTCCTAGCATCTGTTCACAAAGGAATAGTAAATATACAGACTAAAACAAATGGCAGAAGTTTATATTTTGTTATCCTTTAACAATGATTGGTATTCTTTTTTTTTTTGAGACACAGTCTCACTGTATCACCCTGGGTAGAGTGCTGTGTGCCACAGCTCACAGCAATCTCAAACTCTTGGGCTTAAGTGATTCTCTTGCCTTATCCTCCGAAGTAGCTGGGACTACAGGCGCCCACAACAATGCCTGGCTATTTTTTGTTGTTGTTGTTGTTGTTGGTTGCAGTTGTCATTGTTGGTTAGCAGGCCTGGGCCCGGTTCAAACCTGCCAGCCTCAATGTGTGTGGCTGCTGCCCTAACCACTGAGCCATAATTGGTATTCTTTTTTTTTTTTTTTTTAGAGACAGAGTCTCACTTTATCATCCTCGGTAGAGTGCCGTGGCATCACACAGCTGACAGCAACCTCCAACTCCTGGTCCCAGGCGATTGTCCTGCCTCAGCCTCCCAAGTAGCTGGGACCACAGGCAACCACCCGCCACAACGCCCGGCCATTTTTTTGTTGTAGTTCAGATGGGGCTGGGCTTGAACCCACCACCCTTGTAATACGGGGCCGGCGCCCTACTGACTGAGCCACAGGCACTGCCCCATAATTGGTATTCTTTAAACAATAAATGTAAGCCGAGGTAACAATAATGTGTGTTGAATTTATTTTCTAAGTTGACTATACTTTAGTTAACTACTTGGAATGAGTACAGTAGCAAAAAAAGTACTAAGGGGGCTAACTCTATAAAATATCCTTAACGAGCCTTTCAGAATTTCCTTGATAGGCTTCATCTGAGCCCTAGCATATCACTGGTCAGCTGTTGCAAATGATAACAGCACAGCACGGGTATCCCTGTCCAGCCTATTGCCCATCACAGTTAAGAGGTATGAATGTTTTCCTTAGAGGGAAAACAAAGACCATTTTTGTGAAATTCATCCATATTTCCACCTCTCCTTAGGTCCTTCCCAGAAAAAAGGAAAGAATAAAAGTCGTCCCTACTCAGATGCTTATTTTATTACCTGTCTCCTTCACCCTAGCCTTTGAGTCAAATCTGTCTCGCAGGTAGCATTTTTGAATATTTAGGAAAGAATTGCAATCCCCGAGAATTTTCAACATCATAATTATCCTGTATTTTTCATAGGTTTATTTATGTTTTTAAATGATAATGACAGTAATTATCATGTATAATAAACAATTTTTCCACAATAGAGTTATACTAAAAGTTTCAGTGGTTTCCAGCAACAAAAAGATTTAATAATAAAGGCATGGCTTATTATTATTATCAACCAATATATTGTAATATGGTTTTTGTTTATTTTATTTTTTTAAGTAGACAACAACTTTAATCATACCCAAAAGTACATTTTTACTGCACCTTCCCACTCTTAAAGTTGTCAATATTACAGTTTACATTTTTGAATATTTTATATTTATTAACACCTTTTATATATTTTTAATACTTTTCTTTTTAAGCTTTTATTCTAGAATTAAAAGTCATTTACCTACCAGCATCATAGTAATACAGTATTCTATGTGTGTCTACATATTTACTATAACCAGAAATTTTAGCTTCTAGTATTGTTGTACATTGCCATTTCACTTCAAGTTGAAAACCTCCCTATAGCATTTCTCATAAGACGGATTTAGGGGTGAAGCTTTTGGTTTTCAGGGATCCTTTACCTCTCTTTCATTTTTGGAGGACAATTTTGCCTGATGCTATATTTTTGGTTGGTAATTTTATTTTGTTTTTTCTTTCAGCACTTTGAATGTATCATCCAACCCTTTTCTTGCCTATAATATTTCTGCTGAGAAATAATGTGTCGATCTCCTGAAATTTCCCTTGTATATCACAAGACACTTTTTTCTTGCTGCTTTCAAATTTTGATTTGAGAAAAAAAGCTTAGGACCAGATGGCTTCACATCAGAATTTTATCACACCTTCAAAGATGAGCTTACACCTATATTGCAGAACCTATTCCAAAACATTGAGAAGGAAGGAACCTTCCAAAACACATTCTATGAAGCAAACATTACCTTGATCCAAAACCAGAAAAAAGACCCAAACAAAAAGGAGAACTACAGACCAATTTCATTAATGAATTCTGATGCAAAAATGCTGAACAAAATCTTAGCTAATAGATTGTAGCTACTCATTAAAAAATCATACATCATGATCACGTAGGCTTTATCCAAGGGAAGCAAGGTTGGTTTAACATATGCAAATCCCTAAATGTAATATACCATATCAATAGAAGCAAAAATGAAGACCATATGATCCTTTCAATAGATGCAGAAAAAGCATTTGACAAAATTCAGCACCCTTTTTTTAACAAGAACCCTTAGGAAAATAAGCATAGGTGGCACAATTCTTAAACTATTGAAGCCATCTATGACAAACTCACAGCTGACATCATATTGAATGGTGTAAAATGGAAAGTTTTTCCACTTAGAACTGGAACCAGACAAGGACGTCCACTATCACCACTATTACATAGTTCTAGAAGTTCTAGCCAATGCAATCAGGCAATGCAATATAAAAGGCATCCAAATGGGAGCAGAGAAGGACAACTGTCTCTCTTTGCTGATGATATGCTTTTATACTTAGAAAACCCAAGAGACTCTACCACAAAGCTCCTGGAAATCATCAAGAAATATAGTAATGTCTCGGCATAATATCACTGTCCACAAATCAGTAGCCTTTGAATACGATAATAATAGCCAAGTTTAGAAGCAAATCAAGGACACAACTTCCTTCACAGTAGCTTCAAAGAAAATGAAATACTTAATAATATTCCTAACAAAAGAGGTGAAAGATCTTTTCAAAGAGAATTATGAAACCCTAAGAAAAGAAATTGCAGAACACACTAATCAATGGAAAAACATACCATGCTCTTGGCTGGGAAGAATCAACATTGTCAAAATATCTATCCTACCCAAAGCAATCTACAGAGTCAATACAATCCCCATTAAAATACCAACATCATGTTTGAAGAACTGGGTAAAATAGTACTTTGTTTTGTATGGAACCAGAATAAAAACCTATATAGCTAAGGCTATTCTTAGCAACAAAAACTAAGTTGGAGGCATTACTCTATCAGACATCAGGCTATTTTACAAGTCCACAGTAATCAAAACAGCATGGTATTGGCACAAAAATAAAGACAGACATATGGAATAGAAAACCCAGAGATGAAACCAGTCTCTACTTTCCATCTGATCTTTGATAAGCCAAACAAAAGCACACAGTCAGAAAAGAATCCCTATTCAACAAATGGTGCTGGGAGAACTGGATAACTACATGTAAAAGACTAAAACTCGACCCACACCTTACACCCCTTAAAAAAAAAATTGACTCAAAATGGATAAGAGACTTAAATCTAAAACACAAAACAATAAAAATCTTAGAAGAAATTGTGGAGAAAACTCTTGATGATGTTGGACTGGGGAAAGATTTTATGAGAAACAGTTCAGTGGCCATCGCAACAACAACAGAAATTAACAAATGGGACTTAATTAAGCTGAAAAGACAAATGGGACTTAATTAAGCTGAAAAACTTCTGCACAGCTAAGGACACAAGTAAAGCAAAAAGACAACCTTCAGAATGGGAAAAGAGATTTTCAGGATATCAGTCTGACAAATGGGTTGATAACTAGAATCTACAGAGAACTCAAATTAATCAACACAAAAAGAGTAAACAGGGTGGTGTCTATGGCTCAAAGGAGTAGGGTGCCGACCCCATATGCCAGAGGTGGCAGGTTCAAACCCAGCCCTGGACAAAAAATCTGCAAAAAAAAAAAAAAAGAGTAAACAATCCCATCTACCCCTGGGCAAGAAATATGAACAGATCCTTCTCTGACGAAGACAGACAAATGGCTAACATACATTTGAAAAAATGCTCATTGTCCCTGGGTGACACCTGTGGATCGATGGAGTAGGGCGCTGGTCCCATATGCCGGAAGTGGTGGGTTCAAATCCAGCTGGGCCCAAAACTGCAAAAACCAAAACAAAAGAAAACAAAAATGCTCATCGTCCCTGATCATCAGAGAAATGCAAGGCAAAACCACCCTGACATATCACCTAACCTCAGTGAAGACAGCCCATATCACAAAGTCTCAAAGCTACAGATGTTGACATGGATGTGGAGAGAAGGAAACACTTTTACACTGGTGGTGGGACTACAAAGTAATACAACCTTTTTGAAAAGAAGGATGGAGAATCCTCAAAGTACTCAAATTAGACCTATCATTTGATCCTGCAATCCCATTACTAGGCATATACCCAGAACAAAAAACATCCTTTCATCATAAGGACATTTACCCTAGACTATTTATCACTGCTCAATTTACAACTGCCAAACCGTGGAAACAGCCTAAATGCCCGCCAACCCAGGAAGGGATTAATAAGCCGTGGTATATGTATACCATGGAATACTGTTCAGCCATTTAAAAAGATGGAGACTTTACATCTTTTGTATTAACCTGGATGGAGGTAGAACACATTTTTCTTAGCAAAGCATCACAAGAATGAAGAAGCATGAATCCAAGGTACTCAATTCTAATATGAAGGCAGGAATGATCTCATACAAGGGAAGAGGAGTAGGGGAATGAAGGATCAGGCAGAGGGGCGGAGGGAGGGAGGGGGGAGAGAGATGGGAGGGTTTTGGTGTATGGCACACCTCTTGGGAGCAGGACATAATTACAAGAGGGGTTTTACCTAACAACTGCAATCATTGTAACCTGATTCTTTGTACCCTCAATGAATCCCAAACAAACAAACAAACAAAAAGTAAAATTGTCAACAGATGGATGAAAAACTTAAAAAAATATATAAAACACCAATCATGGGACTAAAGACTACAATAGCTGAACTAGAAAATTAACTGAGATGGTTTCAACAGCAGAGCAGGTGAAACAGAAGAAAAGATGAACAGACTCACAGCTAGGTCACTGTAAATTACCTAATCACAAGATTAGAAAGAATAAAAAAGACGACATAAACATAGGCACTGACCAGTGGACCAATAATGGGTGCATAGAAGGAGAACAAAGAGAGAAAGGTGCAGAATTTTTTATCAAAGAAATGGTAGATGAAAAACTTCCCTAATCTGGGGTAAGAAATTGACACCCAGTTTAGGTAAGCTCAATTAACCCTAAGAAACATGAATTCAAAAAATCTATACGGAAATAGATTGTAATCAAATTGTCAAAAATAAAATACAAAAATTAAAAAAAAAAAGTTTTGTTTTTTTAAATAGTATCTCACCTGTTCTCTATGCCAGAGTGTAGTGGGGTCTTAATAGCTCACAGCACTCTCCAACTACTGGACTTGGGCAATCCTTCTGCCTCAGCCTCCCCAGTAGCTGGGACTACAAGGCCATGCTACTAGGCTCAGCTAATTTTTCTTTTTTTTTCAGTTTTTGGCCAGGGCTGGGTTTGAACCTGCCACCTCTGACATATGGGGTCTGTACCCTACTCCTTTGCACCATAGGCGCCGCCAATTTTTCTATTTTTTGTAGAGATGGAGTTGTGATATTGCTTAGGCTGGTCTTGAAGTCCTGGGCCTTCTCCCACTTCAGCCTCCCAAACTGTTAAGTTTACAAGTATGACCCTCCAAACCCTACCTAATATGTTCTGATACTGTAATAATGTACGGTCAATACTTGACATAGACATATAATAACGAAAAACATCTGATGAAATGTTAACACAAATGTCAAATGGAAACTATTTTTAAATAGACAGATACCACAAATACTTGATATTTAATAGCCACCATTTTAAAATAACAATTTAAAATGCATAAATTGCCTTGAGAGACTTTATTTTTGTTTTATGATGAATATTCCAAACATAGAAATCTGTTTCATTTTGTATAGATGTTGCTGAGACTCCAAGTTGGATATTATTAATAGAATACATTTTGCTTCATTTAAGCACATATTCTTTTTTCTAACAATGAAAATATTTTATATGCTTACCCTGATTTTGGTTTTGCCATTAAAGTCAAAAATGCTTTGCTAATTCAGGGCATATACAAGCTTCTAATTTCATGGCAGAGTGTTCCAAAGACACCTTCTGGTCTTCTCTTGCCTTTACAAAGTATTTACAAATAAACATCGTTTGAAGCAAATATCAAACACAGAGAAGCCCTCAGTGAACACTGTTAGATAGAGTATTCAAATGGTGTAACATTCAGATTTCCTAGCAAAGTTAATAGCATTACACAGAATTACACACATCCAAATTGCCAACTTAATAACTTATTTTGTTGTTAAAACTTGTATCTTGGAATACTATTGACTGAAATTGCATAAAGTATATTATGTGAATAAACTTATTAATATTTATTTATAAGAATGACACACCATTAGGAGCACACTGGGCTAGGAATACATACTAACATGTGGCAAAGTCATAATCAAGACTGATTCTGAAGCCTACTCTATGTGCTCCTCTCCAACTTCCCTGAAATATCTGTCTTAATCTTTAACTCCCTGCATAATGTTTCCTGCTCTTGCTGTAGACTTGGTGTCAGTTGAGTTCCTTTGTATCAGTAATCTGTCTTGATGAAGGAGATTTATAATATATTTCCTATTTTTTCTGATTTCTCGGCATTTGGGATCAGAAAAAACATAAAATTCCCCAAAAATGCCAGGAAGCAAATCCTACACGGAAACACTTCTCTTGGGTATCTTTACCTAAGGTCACTCAACCACTCTCCTCTCCCCCATCCCTACTGATTTCCTGCTGTTAGCTTTCAATCATATTCAAGTTCTTCCCAACACTCTTTACTGTCTTATAAAATGCTTACGTACTCCTGCTTATCTCCTTCTTTCACTGTCCATTTTTTTTTAACTTTATTCAAATCAATATGAGGGTACAATATTTAGGCTACATTTTCTCCTTTCCAGGGTAAAGTTCCATTTGTAGAAGAGCCCCTCACCCAGGGGGCATGTTATACACCCTCACAATGTGCACATTAGGTGAGATTTATCTCATGCCCTCCCTCCTTCTGTCATATGTCCTCCCCCCAAACCCTCCATCCACCCCAGAACTGGACTATAATAGTGTTTTATTGTTCTTAGGAACATGTAATTGTTTACATATTGATTTCATATTAGTATGGAGCATACTGAATATTTTTTCCATTCTTGTGATATTTTACTAAGAAGAATGTATTTCAACTCCATCCAGGTATATGTAAAAGATGTAAAGTCTCCATCTTTTTTAATGGCTAAATAATATTTCATGGTATACATATACCACAGTTTGTTGATCCATTCATGGGTTGATGGGCACTTAGGTTGCTTCTACAACTTGGCGATTATGAACTGAGACGCAATTAACATTAGGTGCAAATGTCTTCGTGGTAAAATAATTTTTGTTCTTCTGGGTAGATACTTAGTAATGGGATTGAAAGGTCAAATGGAAGGTGTACTTTAAGATCTCTGAGGATTCTCCATGCTTCTGTCCAAAATGGCTGTAGTAGTTTGCAATCCCACCAGCAGTGTAGAAGTGTTCCCTTCTCTCCACGTCCACACCAGCATCTGGTGTTTTGTGACTTTGTGATGTGGACTAATCTTGCTGGGGTTAGGTGATATCGTAGAGTGGTTTCAATATGCATTTCTCTAATGATTAAAGATGATGAGCATTTTTTCATGTTTGTTGGCCATTTGTCTGTCATCCTCAGAGAAGTTTCTGTTCAAATCTCTTGCCTACTTATAGAGATGGTTGTTTGCACTTTTTTAAATGTTTAATGTAAGTTCTCTGTAGATTCTAGTTATAAGGCCTTTATGAGATTCATAACATGGAAAAATCTTCTCCCATTCTGAGGGCTGTCTGTTGACTCTGTCTGTGGTACTCTTAGCTGTGCATAAGTTTTTTAGCTTGATCAAGTCTCAGTTATTTATTTTTGGTGTTGCTGCAATTGCTGGGGGCAGGGTCTTTCTCACGAAGGTTTTTTCCCAGGACAGTATCTTCAAGTGTTTTCCCCATACTCTCTTCTAGAATTGTTATCGATTCATGTCTTAAATTTAAATATTTTTTCCAACAAGAATCAGTTTTTGTCAATGGTGAGAAGTGCAGGTCCAGATTCAGTCTTCTGCATGTGGACCAGTTCTCTCAGCACCATTTGTTAAATAAGAATTCTTTTCCCCATTGCATGTTTTTGTTAGGCTTATCAAAGATTAAATGATGACATGTGCCTAGGTTCATCTCTAGATTCTCTATCCTATTCCATAGATCTGTATCTCTCTTTTTGTGCCAGTACCATGCTGTTTTGATCACTACAGCCTTGTAATATAACCTCAAGTCTGGCAATGTGGTGCCTCCCGATTTGTTTTCATTTCTAAGAACAGTATTTGCTATTTGGGATTTTTTATGGTTCCATATGAAATGAAGTACTATTTTTTTGAGATCTTTAAAGTATGACATTGGTGCTTTGATGAGGATTGCATTAAATTTATAGATTGCTTTGGATAGTATGGACATTTTAATGATGTTGATTCTTCCCTGCCATGAGCATGGTATATACTTCCAACTTGTTGACATCTTCTGTTATTTCCTGTCTTGAAGTTTCATAAATCTCTTTATAGAGACCTGTCACATCTTTTGGTAAATGTATTTCAACTTCTTTGGTACTATTGTAAAAGGAATAGAGTCTTTGCTTTTGTTCTTGGCTTGACAACTGTTGGCGTATATGAAGGCAACTGATTTGTAGGTATTAATTTTGTAACCTTAGATGCTGCTAAATTCCTTGATCACTTCTAAAAGTTTTGTAGGTGAGTTCCTGGCGTTTTTCAGGTATAAGATCATGACATCCTTGAAGAGAGAGAGTTTGGCCTCTTCTACCCCTAGGCACTCATGTCGGTGCACAGCTCTTTGAAAATGACAATAGTGATATTCAGAAATGAAGAACACAGAACTTTTTCTAGGATGAGTTTGTGGACTTAATTGTCAGTTCTCATATCCAGTGCTTAACATACAGAAAGTAATCAGTAATTACATATGTGCTGAATAAATGAATGAATTTAGTAATCAGTTATCAATTACTTTCTGGTCACACAGAAAGTAATCAGTAATTACATACATGCTGAATAAATGAATGAATGAACCTACTTGATAATGGCAGATATTTCATTACAGGAAGTTTATCACTTACAAAATCACTTTAAAATACTAAAAGTTTGGAGAGCATAACCTTCCGTGTACTAAAGGGAATCTTTTTTAGCAATAATGTTATTCATCAATGTACTTCTATTTTTCAATCTTTAATATTTAGGAACAAACACCAACAAAACAGCTTGAAATACACAGCTCTCAGCTATGACTAATCTCAAAATGATTTAAATTCATGGAGTAAAGATACAAACTTTTCATTACTTCCTTGGTTAAGGTTTCTGCTCTGAGACAGCAAAATGTAAAAGGCTTAAAAGAAGTCTTTTTTTAAGATTATGAAGTCAAAAATGTTATCATTCAGTTTCATGTGAATGATACATATTGCTAAAATAATGCTAGCAACATTAAGAAATTGTTTAAAGTTATTTTCACTCATTATCCCATGTCTCTAACATAATAGGCTTTCCCCTTCTCTATGTTTCTTAGAGCCTGTTCCCCAAGACTATATATATTATTCATGTAGTTTGTAACACAAATATGGCCATCACTATAGGAAAAAGAATCTCACAGGAAAAAAAGATGATAAACCAATGAAAAACTTACATTTGGACGAAAAGTAGTATCACGAAAGCCAAATGACAGTATCTTAAGTTTGCATTCTGTCACTTTTAATCAGAAAATCTGTTGAAAGAATTCCCTTTAGACGTGAATCTTAAAGAACTGCAGGAAAGCACTATTGGAGAGAAACAGATTCATCTATCATTAAACAGTTGAACAGACAAGGTGTACAATGTAACTGGATACCAAACAAAACCCAGGCTTTGAAAGGATTAAACATCAATTTATTCAATACTAGCCTACTTAGATTTTGAGGGTTTTTTGGTCCCTCATTCTTAACTTAAAACTTCTTGACTTCAAAAGGATCCTAATATCTTTTCCCAAAATATATCATCATATTGTAATAAAAATACAAACCACCCTTATAAAATACACTTTTCAAGACTTGGAATCTCAAGAGAAAAAAAATTACTTTTATTTTAAATGTTTCAAGGTTCAAAACAAGTTAAACAATGAAATAAACTCACTTAAAAAATCTCTTTAAAAGTCTTTCAAATAGGGGGAAAAGACTCACATGCTAAAAAACAGTTATTCAAGATAAGACTATTACTAAAATAGCAAAAGGAAATCTTAAAATTTTCATGGTTCTGATAAAAGTTAATATTGTTCAGGAAGCTTTAGTTACCCTCTCCTAGTTTGTGAGAGAAGATAATGATTTTCTAAATACTTTCTGGTCTGTCTGTCACATTCAATGTGCACCAGAATTTATTTTGTTATCAGAATCTATTCCGATGAAAAGGCTAAAAAACTCAAAATATAAAATTGGCTCTCCTTATTACTTTGGATATTCTAATTTCATCATTTTTACGCTACCCCACACTCAGCATTCCCTCACTCCATGAAAAATTTATCATATGTAAAACTTTTTACCCTATTCATCCTATAAAAATGCCAAAGAAAATTTTACTTTAAGAAATCATTTCCTCCTTAAGATTGGTTTGTTCAACACATGTAACAGCTTGAATTTTTTAACTTTTTACAAGATGGTCTATTCAATATACGTAACGTATATAGGAATCACGTCTGTATCATTCACATCCATGTACTAGAAATGGTCTTAAATGAACAACTTCCAACTTGCTGCTAACAATCACACTGATCCATTTTGAAAATCCACCCAAAACTGTGAACTCCTGAAACTTCTACAGTCAACATTTCAGTATTATGTAGCCAAAGACTCACCCAGGAAATTCCCAACCTGATCCCAAGTTCTATATCAGGGGTCCTCAAACTACGGCCCGTGGGCCACATGCAGCCCACCAAGGACATTTATCCGGCCCGCCGGGTGTTTTTGCCTCCACTGCCTGTCCTGTTTGTTTAGTAGCGGACTCATCCTGGCCTGCAAAATCTGTTAGTGGAAAAACTGTTGGTTGCATTCCAAAACAAAACAGGTGGATTCACTGGAACAGTTGCAAAAGGAGTTCCAATTTATATTTTAAAGAGCTTCATTTCCATGAACAGGACATACAGCTTTTCCATAACCCATTTTTTATTAATATTGAAAATGGAGAGGTCAGTCCCTGAAGTCGCTGCCCCAGTATCAGGCACCACCTTGGGCCAGTGTCTCCTGCAGGCAGGAGCCAGGAGCTGCAGGGTGCGGCAGGGGCGGCCGAGTGCTCTTGTGACTCCAGCTTTCCAGCTTCTCCATGGGGCTGGCCTGCAGTGCCTGGATGCTCTAAGAACGTTTCCACTGTTGTTTGAAGGACACACGCAGTGAGATTCAGAATTCCTGGAGAATTGCCTTTGTGAGAAGCTCGAAGTATTTCTTTAAATTCTGTCTCGTAGTTTTTCAAAGAAACATCAAGAAACCATAAACAACATTAGTAATGAAGAGTTTGACTGCCACTTGCTTGATGAAGGTTTTACTGCCAAGGACATTCTGGATCAAAAAATCAATGAAGTTTCCTCTTCTGATGATAAGGATGCCTTCTACGTAGCAGACCTCAGAGATGTTCTGAAGAAACACTGAAGATGGCTAAAAGCTCTTCCTCGTGTCACTCCCTTTTATGCAGTCAAATGTAATGACAGTAGAACCATTGTGAAGACCCTCACTGCCATTGGGACAGGATTTGACTGTGCTAGCAAGACTGAAATACAGTTGGTGCAAAGTCTCAGGGTGCCTCTAGAGAGGATTATCTATGCAAATCCTTGTAAACAAGTGTCTCAAATTAAGTACGCTGCCAATAATGGGGTCCAGATGATGACTTTTGACAGTGAAGTCGAGTTGATGAAAGTTGCCAGAGCACATCCAAAGGCCAAGTTGGT
>CAUYON010081772.1:0-45468 GCA_963573935.1 Arctocebus calabarensis
ATCACACCTACGGTGCATGTTAGACAGGTACTGTTGAAACTTACTAAATGTAGAATACCAAGGTCTTCATGTAGTGATTACGAAAATGCCATGAAGGCTATGTTTAACAGTTTGACCAAAATATTTCAGATTGTATATGAAATCAGCATATTGTGCCCCATGATTGCACTAATGTACACAATTATGATTGAATAAAATTATAAAAAAAAAGGAAATAAATATAGGAAAAGAAACAGCAAGTGCAAACCTTCAAATGAATGAAATTAAAGCAATCCCTAGAAGAATAAGATTCTAAATGCAAATGAACAAATAAAACAAAGATTAGCTTATAAGTTAAACAAATACTAAAAAAAAAAAATTCAAAAGCTATGGGTTACACAGTGTGATTGAATATTGCAAAGAAATGATTTAAAGTGTGAAATGCATACATGTAATATATACCCGGTTTTACAAATTACCTCAATTATTTTGTATTCAGCTTACTTGTAAAATAACTTTTATATTGAACATCAGAAAGCACCAAAAATTAGCTTTAAAATGCATAGAAAATTACATTATGCTAAATTATGATGCCTTAACACAGGTAGGCAATTTCCCCTTTACTTTTGATGTTTCCACTGCGTATGTGATTCAGTGCTGACTTCTTTTCTTTCACACCTAGAAAATGTTGTGATATTTGCTTATGGCTTCCGTGGTCTTTGGTGAGAAATTTCTATCATTCATGTCATTTTCCCCCATGGGCAAGGTATCAGTTCTCTCATTCTGCTTGGCTTTAGTTTTTATAAATTTGTTAAGAATGTGCCTTGGTGTGGATTTCTTTGGGTTTAGGGTTTGGGTCACTAGCTTCTTGAATCTTCAGGTTTACATCTTTTGTCAAGTTTGGGACATTTTCAGCCATTATTTCCTCCAATTTTGGTTATACTTTTTTTTCGGTTCTAAATCTTCCATTTGGCTCCTCTTTCTATCTTCTGTCTTATTGCTGACACATATCATTTTTAAAATTTGACTTAAGCATGTTTAGAACTGCTCACTGAAGCATTTTTATAGTATTTTCTTTAAAATTTTTGTCAACATCTATGTCATCTCAGACTGGCATCTGTTGATGTCTTTTCTCATTCAGTTGAGATTTTGCTGGTTCTTAACATGATGAGTGATATTCTTAGTTCCTGGGAGATATTTGTAGAATTTGGAGGATTATGTTATAAGACTCTGGGTATTATTTAGGTTTTCTGTGTTAGCAGGACACTTCTGACCCTTCTCCCAGAAGGGAAAGGGTGTTGGTGCCTCCTTATTGCCAGGGGGGCTGTAAGTGTACTTTGCTCCCTTGGCCTCCATTGTCACTCTAGTGAGGGAGAGGTAGCTCCTGATTGCTACACGGGGATGAAAGTTCCAGCTCCCCTCATGTTCTTCACTGACATAATCATGAAGGGGCGGAGGGTGCAACATTACAGGAGCCACCACCCCAGCTAGGAAGGGTCAGTGCCCCGTGAGTCATGAGGCTTTCCAATCTGGCTGGTGGAAACTGATACTGTTTCAAATCATTGTGAGCAGGGAATACTATTGCTTCTAATCCTCTCAGGTGCTTTCCTCACCCACACACTGACTGATGCTCAGCTGAACTCAGCCTACTACTGTGTATATACCCAAAGGAAAAGAAATGATTATAGCAAAAAGGTACCTGTACTCATATGATTATTGCAGCACTATTTACAGCAGCAAAGATACGGAATCAATCTAAGTGGTTAAAGAAAATGTGTTCTACATAAACATGCAGAGACACACAGACACAATGGAATACTATTCAGCCACAAAAAAGAAGGAAATCACGTATTTTATAGCAAAAATAGAAATGGAGGACATTGTCATAAGCGAGACAACTCAAAAACAAAAAGCCAAATCCCTCATGGTCTCACTTACAAGTGGGAACCAAATAATGTGTACACATGGACATAGACAGTAGAATAACAGTCACTGGAGACTCAGAAAGACTGTAGGGTGAGAGACAGGTAAGGGATGAGAAATTACTTAATGGGTATGATATACATTATTTTGGTGATAGTTACACTAAAAGCCCAGACTTCACTATTACACAATGTATCCATATAAAAAAACTGCATCTGTGGGTAGCACCTATGGCTCAAGGAGTAGGAGGCTGGCCCCATATACTGGAGGTTGCGGGTTCAAGCTCAGCCCCGGCCAAAAGAAAACTATAAAAAAAAAAAAAGTAATTATAAAAAACTACACCTGTAACCCTGAAATCTATACAGATAAAAAAAAGATGAAACTATAAAAAATGTTGTTTACATATTTTTACGTAGGTTTACCAATTGTTAATATTTTGCTTCATTTGTTTTATTTCTAGATATGTAATCTATACACATGCACACATGATTATTGTTTTTGCTGAACCATTTAAGAGTAGCTTGCCAACATCATGCTCTTAACCTCAAATACTTCAGCACCTATCTCCTAAGAACAAGGATTCTTTTATATAACTACAGCACAATTAACAAATTCAGAAAATTTAGCACTGATAGCAAACTATTATAAATACATAGTTTACATTCAAATTTTACCAATATACTTTATAATAACATTTTCCAATCTAGGATCACAAAATGCATTTACTTGCCAAAGACATATTTTAATGTATAAACCAAAAGAATCCCTGGTTGGTCAAAGGTAAGCAGTAGAAGAGGTGAGATGCCTGCTATGCCCTGCGACACCTGGCCCAGGATTCTGTCCCAGAGTTCAGCCACATCCTTAGTTTGCCCCAGTTTCTCCTCAGTCTCTCCCTCTCCCCTGGGTTCCTCTCCTGTTCTTCCTCTCCAATGCATCTGGTGTTCTGAAGGCTTCCAGGTGGTAGAGAAGAGGCAGTGGTTTACCAACGATCCTGCTTGTTCACTGCCTTTTGGACCCTCTACCTAGACCCTGCAAGCAGGATGTCTTCCTACCTCACTTAGCTCTTTGGTGAATGTGCAATGAAAAGGCTCAGAAATGAAAAGGTACAAAGACTAACAGAAAGGAAATGAAGAGATTGAAAACAAATAAGCAAACTCAGAAGTGAAAATCAATGACACAAAAGCTCTCCTGCTATAAAATAAATGAGGTGCAAAGAGATCAACTGTATAATAGGCATCAATAAACCTCATGTAGGCAACCTAGTCTAGTACTTCTTATGCCAGAAGTCTCCCTACATCTACTCCATATTCCCCATCTGTTCCTACCCTTCCTCCTTGCCGCTGTACCCACACGCTTTGACCTTCTGGAAAAGCCCTCACCTCAACTGCTGTTTCCTGAAATCAAGTCCACGTCGGATTTTCCTCCCCAGTTACCACAGCCAGAAGGGCTCCCCCTCTCCATATCTCTCTGTTTGTGTCTCTCATGTGCCACTGATCTGGGTCCATCTGGGCTTGCCTGACTTGAAGTCTTTGGGTCTGTTTGTTCTGAGCCCCTCTGATGCTGTAAGCCCCAATGATGTCTGGAAGATTTTAAACTTGTATGAATAATGTAAGTGCTTTGGAGTCAGACCTGGTTTCAAATCTCAATGAATGTATATATGACCTGAGGCTAGCTCCTAATCTGCAAACCTCAGCTTCTGTTTCTGTAAAGGGGAATATAATATCCCAGACAATTATGATAAAAATTAAATGAAATAAATTATGCAAGGCAATAATTATGCAGGCAATGGCCTGACACATTAAAAACTTTTAATAAATATTAGTTCTCCTCCCCTTTCCTCATGTTTGAATCTTTAAAGCCTAAAATATGGTTCTAATAATTTTATGCAAATTATGATGCCTTGTAATTACATGACTATTTCACATTCATCACAGAGCAGTCAGTAAACCCAGAGAAGCAAAAAAGAAGATAGAAAATCATTTGCAAACCCCAAACCCAAAAATACTAGTGTGTAAATTGGTATATATGGTTCAAAGCTTTAAAAATACATAATACTTATTATAACACACTATACACAACACTTTACATTAACAATATGCTTTTATGACAGTATATGGAAAACATCTTTCATTCATCATAAATAGATCTATCAGGATCATCCATTATAGCTACAGAGTAATACCATCCAAAGATGTGTCTCAATTTACTCAACCAATCCCTTACTCTTGAACACTTACATCATTTGCATTATTTTTACTATTTCTAAGCTATTACTGTGATAAATAAGCTTGTAAATCTTTGTTTTTATTCTCAATTAAATTCCCAGGAGTGGAATTGGTAGGATAAAGAGAATGGGAAAATGTTAACACTTATGATACATAATGCCTAATTGCTTTCCAAAAAGATGTTATCAATTTACATTCCTCACCTATCCAGGGTATGTAGTCATTCTCTACTTGTCTTTAAAACAGGGGATAGGGCATTTAATTGCTATTTTAATTTTCTTTTTAGACAAGCCACTTGTAGCCAGGTGTGGTGGCACACACCTGTACTTTCAACTACCTGGGAGACTGAGGCAGGAGGATTGCTAGAGCCCAGTAGTCTGAGGCTGCAGTGAGCTATGTTCATGGTACCACACTCTAGCCTAGGCAACAGAAAGAGACCTTGTCTTAAAATAAAAAAAATTAAAAAGTAAATGTTACTTGTGTTTAATAAATGATGAACTAAGTGAATGTACCTCTGTATCATCCTGACCCTTATACTAAATCCACTACCCATTCTCAAGCTTTGCATAGAATGAGTGGTCAGAGAAAATAATCATAATTTGCATGACTCTTATTGACCCCTGGATAGGAAGGAGTGAAGGGCCAAAAGGACAGGGGAACAGAGGCATCTGCAGTGTTGGAAGGAACTGAAGAGGAGTAGAGTGGATCATGGGAATGAAGAACAGAATTATGGGGCCATATGCACAGAAGGAGAGAGGATGGGAAAGGATAAATCCCCTGGGACTATTCTGAAAGCAATTGAGGTTCTGCTAGTTGGGAGTATTATTGGAGATGTCTGGATAAACGTGTATCCAGCCCACAGTAGTAGACAAGTTGCTGTTTCTACTCACTCTTATGTTCACTCATTATACAACATTTGTCCCTAATAATCACTTTTTCTCATTCCCAGTCAGCTAGATAATAATACCAATAACCATGAGCATTTGTTGAGTACTTTCCACTTGCTAGATGCTATACTTTGCATGCATTATCTAATTTGATCCTTACAATGGCTCCATGAAGTTTTAACTATCATTATCCCCATTTTACAGAAAAGAAAACTGAGGCTCAGGGATATGTAGTAGCTTGCTCAAAATTTAGAAGGAAGGGCTCAGCACCTGTGGCTCAACAGGCTAAAGTGCCAGCCACGTACACCTGAGCTGGCAGGTTCGAATCCAGCCTGGGCCCGCCAAACAACAATGATGGCTGCAACCAAAAAAAAAAAAATGGCCAGGCATTGAGGCAGGCGCCTGTAGTCCCAGCTACTTGGGAGGCAGAGGCAGGAGACTCGCTTGAGCCCAGGAATTGGAGGTTGCTGGGAGCTGTGATGCCATGAGCACTCTATCCAGGGTGACAGCTTGAGGCTCTGTCTCAAAAAAAAAAAAAAAATTTAGAAGGAAGCCTGGATGAGAGCTTAGATAGGTCTTTCTTCAAAGTAACCACAATATTTTATGAGGGCAGATGTCTTTATCCAGCACTTGAGTCATACTCTTCAAGTTGAAGGTCAAACAGCCATGAGAAAATGAGAAAATAAAGGTTATAACTACAGTAGCAATTCCATTTGGAGAACAAGAGAAAGGAAATCAATAATTCTGCCTCTCTTCATCCTCAGTTCACTCTGGTGGCTCATCTAAGGCCACAATTATTCAAACATCTACTTTGTTTGAATAACTCAGCACCACCCTCACCAAGCCGGAAAGAATTTAATGTTGTTCAATTTATTGTTCTATTAATATTTCCTGATTCACATATGCTCATGGCTTTCTCCCCTGTGAAATCCAATCTAAAATGGGTACCAGGAATTCACATTCTCAGCTCCTATTAAGCACCTGCCTATCCCCACTCCCAAGGTTTGTGTCTGTGTTCATTGCAGTTCCTCTAACACAAACCACAAGTGGAACTTGGCCACATAGCCAGAGAACCGGTGCAAACTCAAAACATGCAAAAGGACCTTTTTACTGGCAGCTCCTGGTAGTTACCCAGGGCAATTGGCCCCCCCCTGGATTTTCACCAAAGATGTGGGGGTGGAGAGTGTTACTGAGTCTCCAGAGCTTTGATTCCTACTAGCCTGGGCTAGGCTTGAATGACTTGCTCGCTCTCTAGCCAAGTTTGACCAGGCCATGTGGAGTTCACTGAAGACACTATGACAGCTTTCTGTTCCCATTATAGTGTCTCCTCATGACAGCGTCTTCCTGGAAAAGGCCAAGATTAAGGTTTTATTTTGGTCCATTGCAACACAAGCTGCTTCCCAGCAGCTAATGGGAGGGAAAGAAATGTGCGGGAAAAACTTACTTCACTATTCTCCAGCTAAATTCCACTCCCTTCATGAGATTTTTTTCCAGATTACCCCTACCAAAAAGTCTTTGGGTTGCATCTCTTCTCTGCTCCCCAGCTTCTCTGACCTTCTAGCATATTGCTTGTCTCTATCAGCCCTGTCCATAATGCCTTTTTTTGTTCCACTACTAGTTGAAATGTGAATTCTGCCTTGTTTCCTTAACCAGATCATGCATTTCTGAAGGACTGAGACTATACTTTAAGATATTTTTATTTCTTCCCCTGAGCACCCTATTTAAAACTCCAAATGAATCATCTCCTCCCCTCCAACCTGGAATATAACTTATTTATTTTGTTCAACATGTTACCTCCCATTAGAAGGTTAGCTCCAGGAAGATGGGGAGTTTTGTGTGTTTTGCTCACTGATTTTACTCCAGTATTTAGAACAGTGCTTGACATATAATAAATGCTCAGTAAATATTAATACATGTGGAATGAATGGGTGACTTAAGGAAGACTTATGAAGTGAAACACCAATATTTATGGGAAAATGACTATTTTCCATTTCAACTTTTCATTGAGTATTTAACGTAGTTCTGTTTATGAATTTCAGGAGAAATTCTTTAGGCTCCCAAATGAATTTCATTTGCTATTTTATTTCTAGCTCACAAAATCCTGAGATAAAGACTAACTAACAATAGTTAATTGAATTTTACTATGCACCAGTGACTACACATAATTTCATTTAATCAACTCTCCCTCCTCTAGGTTGATACTATTAATATCACCATTGTACTGATGAAGATATGAATCTTCTAAAAGGTAAGTAAATTTTCTAATCTCACAGCTAGTAAGTTATGGAACTAGGACTTGAACCCAGGCCACTGTAGTTAATCTACCATCTGCTTTCTTGCCTAAACAGAATGCAGGTTTCCAGACCTTTCCATGGGCTTCCCTCCCCTGAGGTCCTCAGGAACTAGCCAGAACACCCTTCACTGGGATAAAGGACTGGGTCTGGAGATGCACAGGAAGGGCTGCAAGTCAGCTTTTAACTAAAGAACTCACAGAGTAAGCTTATGGCAGAAAAAGAAACTAAAACAACAGTTCTTGATCAACAAAGTTTCTTCATTAAATGCTGATGAGCAATTTTAGCTGCACCATAAACTTGAAATGAATGGTGATGTCTGCAGATAGAGCAGGTTTCAGGGCAAAGGGAGGAGTTAAATTTTGATCATGTTGAATCTGAGGTATCGGTTCAATGCTTAAGACTAGATGTTACATAAATAGACAGTTGGATGTGCAAGTCCAAAGTTCAGGCAAGAGGGCTTGAGAAACAAATCTGGGAGTTGATATCATTTTAGGAACTTGTCTAAGACAAATGCCTCAGGGCTGCCATACTTGCTTTTTAGCTGTCAACTCCCTAATCCTGAAGATTGCATCAAATGTTCTTGAGAGGTCCTTAAGTGTCACGGAGACATCTCAGTGTTCCCTGAATTGCTGCAGCTGCTGCATTAGGAAGCTGAGGTTTGCTCTATTTCCTTTCTCATTGAGATTCCACTGGAATTCCATTAGTGAATGTGTGATCAATTGCAATTGTTCAATGGTTGGAATGTTTAACTCCAGAAATCACCTCTGTGATTCTCTTTGCCTAGGCTTCCACAACTGCCTTTGGCACTTGTAAATGGATGAGGAGTTCTTTATATTTTTATTTCAGAGTAATATGAGGATACAGATGATTTGATTACATTGTTAGCATTTGTTAGGTAAAGTCAAGTTGTAATTGTGCTCCTCCCCAGGAGGTGTGCCATATACCCTTACACTGTGCCTGTTAGGTGAGAGTACACCAAACCCCCTTCTCTCCCTCTATCATCTCCCCTACCTCCTCCCTTCTCTCCCTCTATCATCTCCCCTACCTCTCCCCCACCCCACTTGAGTTTTATTGTGGTTCTCTCCTGTTTGGGCATGTAATTGTTCATCTACTGGTTTCATATTAGAATTGAGTACATTGGCTACTTGCTTTTCCAATCTTTTTTTTTTTTTTTCTTTTCCAATCTTGTGATACTTTACTAAGGAGAAAGTTCTCCAACTCCATCCAGGTTAATACAAAAGATGTAAAGTCTCCATCTTTCTATGGCTGAATGGTATTCCATAGTACACATATACTACAGTTTATTAATCCATTCCTGTGTTGATGGGCACTTGGGTTGACTCCACATCTTCACAATTATGAATTGAGCAGTGATAAACATTCTAGTGCAAATGCCCTTATGATAAAATATATTTTTTTTTCTTCTGGGTAGGCAGATGCATTCTTTTTAGATATGTTAAAACCATAATTTGGGGCTCGGCACCTGTGCCTCAAGCAGCTTAGGCGCCAGCCACGTACACCTGAGCTGGCAGGTTCAAATCCAGCCTGGGCCCACCAAACAACAATGACGGCTGCAACCGGAAAAAAAAAAAAAAAAAAAAAAGCTGGACGTTGTGGCGGGTGCCTGTAGTCCCAGCTACTTGGGAGGCAGAGGCAAGAGACTCACTTGAGCCCAGGAATTGGAGGTTGCTGTGAGCTGTGATGCCATAGCACTCTATCCATGGTGACAGCTTGAGGCTCTGTCTCAAAAACAAACAAAAAAACAAAAAAAACCCCATAATTTGGGCCTCGGACTCAACTGACTTCCTTTCAGTGACTTTGCATATCTCTTATCTCACTCTGGGAGGCCAAGGTGGGTAGCTTGCTAAAGCTCATGAGTTCAAGACCAGCCAAAGCAAGAATAAGACCCTGTCTCTAAAGAAACAGCTGGATAGGGACCGATAGTCCTAGCTACTAGGGAGGCTAAAGCAAGAGGATCACTTGAGCCCAAGAGTTTGAGTTTGCTGTGAGCTATGATGCTCGGCACTCTACCAAGGGTGACAAAGTGAAACTCTGTCTCAAAATAAATAAATAAATAAAATAAAAACTAAAACAGGCGATACCAATTTCATAGTGTGATTTGAGTACTCTCCAATTTCCCTTCTCTTCATATTTTAGGCAAAGTCTGTACCATTACACCAACTGCTCAGTGAGTATAGACCCATCCCTGCCCCAGCTGTAAGGATGGAAATTACAGAGAATGAGGGCCTGAGCACAGAGCACCACAAGAGCTTAGAGCGGTTGTCACAGGGCATCTGAAAAGTACAAAAGGAGGAATAGAAAGATTTTTTTAGCAGCATTAGAACCCAGCTGAGATTGGAAATCTTAAATTTGTTCTGGACCTAGTCCACCTGGCTATGAAATTTTCTCTAACTGAATTCAAGTAGAGAAAACAAATGATAGGATTGATTCAGGGTTGGAAGTGGCCTGACAGGTGCACAGGAAAGCTCCTTGTGAGTCACTAACTAGAGTAACTGAAAGAATTGCCAGAGGCCCCAGGCAGGGTTAGGGAGGTAGGAAAACCAGGAGGAACTGATCCACAGACTGACCCATCTCAGACAGGCTGCAGGTAAACCAAGGAGGACCTCAAAAGGAGGGAGCATGGGGGGAATCTAGGAAAGGAAAGTCCAGGATCAAGGAGACCAGTTCAGCTGATACCTCCATCCCCATCTGGCTTAGTAACCTCAACAGCCCCACCCTCATCCACAACCAAGGCCTCAATAATCCTATACAATTCCCTCTGGCCGTGCCATGCCCCACTCATCAGAGATTCCAGATATTGGGGCCTAGTGAAGCATGTTTCTCAGGAACAGTTCAGTACCTCCAGCTGAATCTCTCCAGTTTCACATTTTATTAGAATGACACTTGAAGAATAGCTCAAAAATTAAGCCTCAAGAAAGCAGGAACCAGGAGAGCTCTTGAGACTTCAAGGACTAGAACTAGGGGCTCAAACACCATTGTTCTGAAAGCTACTTTTATTCTCTCTCAATTAAGAGCATGGACTTTGAAGCCAACACCTAATCCTAGCTCTTGCTCTTCTATTTACCAATTTACAAGTTGAATGACCTTGAGCAAGTTATTTACCATCTCTATGCCTCACTTTCCATGTAGAGATAATAATAGTGTCTACTCATAGGGTTGCTTGAGTAATAAATTATTTAATACTTCTAAAGCCCTGGGAAGAGTCCCTTGCCCTCAGGCTCTCTCTTATCTAGGGAAGAGTTTTGGCACCAAGCATGTTAACCAGCGATCTAGACCCCAAGGTTGAAGGTAATAAACTGGGATCCCATCAGGCTAATGGTAGGACCCACAGAGATCCAGTGTCATGTATGGGTTGGAAGTGAAGTGTTGGGCAGGAATTGTGGTGCTTTCCAGAGTCAGGAGACATATCATTGCATGGGGAACAGGAGAATCTATTTGATGATTTCATTTACTCTCAGACCCCAACTCTACTGTTGGCTCCCCTTTCCTCTTTATCTACTACATCAAGAGAAAAGTGGGTATCTTGCCTTCCACCCTACCCCTGCATTCGAATCTGTCTACTTTGAAACCTATCCATATGGCCTTCTTCCAATTCTGAATTAGCTGTCCTCTCCTCTTTAAGAATAATTCCTCAGGGCTGCATCTGTGACTCAGTCAGTGGGGCACTGGCCCCATATACCAAGATTGGTGGGTTCAAGCCCAGCCCCGGCCAAACTGCAACAAGAATAATTCCTCCCACTGTCCTTTAGTGACCCCATACTCTTTCTCAAGACTGTCCTTCCATTAGCCAAGCCTTTTCTGCCCACTCCTTGCATCTCTCCACCTCTTCCTCCTTTCTGGCCCCCTCCCACTAGCACTGAAACCAGCCACAATCTCACCCACCCTACAGACATACAACTCTTACTTGGCTCCCTCTTTCTTGGGTCTTTACTTCCTTCCCAGCCAGCCTCTCAAAAAGTTGCCTTCACCCTCTGACTCTACTTCCTCACCTTCCCTTCTCCCCTCAACGCTCTATCCTCTAATTCTCATTCTCACTTCTCCTAAGAAGCTGACACTTCCCCCAACCACCAAATGCATGGGCTTCCACTATGTTAAATGCCACCACTATCCCTATTTAGAATTTTCTTCTCCCTAAGTTTCCATGGTGACGCTATCCCTGGTCATCTCCTGCTTCTCTAACCACTCTTTCTCTGTCTTTTGTGTGCTCCCTCTTCTCCCACACACCTTGAACAATCCATCTTCCCCCAACTTCCGTCCTCTCTTCATCTCTCATTTTCCATCAGTGACCTTATTACATTCAAAGTTTCAACCAGCCACTTCACAAGCTAATGACTCTCAAATCCATACCCATCATCTTGTTCCTCCCTCTGAATGTCAGATTATCTCTCTAACAGCCCAGGTGGCATCTTCAGTTGGAGAGCTCCTTTAGGCATTGCAAACCCAGTCTGTGGAGCCATATCTCAGGGAGAATAGTTAAAGATGTAAGAGATGTCTGATACACAGAGGTGTCTCAGATGGGTTATGATGGCAAACATTGCATAGTGGTCAACTGAGAAAGGAACTAGAGATAATATATACATATATATATATATCCCAAGGGGTCAAACGAAGACCCATGAATGGAAAGTGGAAAAGACAGAGTTTAGCTGAACCAAAAGAAGAAAGTCAGAGTGGTTCATTTTGGCCACCTTGTAATGTTGTGAGATCTTGGCTACTGAAAGCATCCAAGCACCAGGCTTTAAATTCCTTCAAATTTCAGAATCATGATTCAGTGAGAAAACTTATGGAGATTTGATCAAATGCAGTAAAAATCTGGTGTTACTTGCCAGTTGGGGATTGGTTTGATGTCTGGAGATTCTAATGACCTAAAATGGACATAACAATAGGGACAGAGCAGAAAGAACAGAAGAAGTTGAATCAGTTCTCAAGTGGGAAAGAACTGATAGTCAAAAGAAAACCCACCATGTCATGACTTTCTCGGAGGTATGTGTATTAGTTACATTTGCATGGAAACATTCAGTGAATATGCTTTTTGCATTACTCATTTATAGTAGGACCTTTGTACTGAAGTTCTATTTCAACAAAACTAACCAGATCTCCTTTGAGGAAGGGGTCTCTTAATCTAGGTGGAATATAAGGGCCTGACAACTAGGAGAGGAAGGACTTTGGTGACAGAGATTAACAGATGTCTCCGGCTCCTGGGTAGAGGACAGAAGATAAGGAACTGCTGTCTAAAAGCGGATACTTCTCACTTAAAGCCAGTTTCACGAATGTCCATGTGGCCTTGTAGCCCAGCACTATGACAGCTACATCCCTGCCTATCCCTGGGTCATCCCATTCCATAATATGTTACCCTTATATTTTCCTGCTTATATAGCTCCTACAGCCTCTGCTTCCTTTCTCCCTTATTTAATCCTTCTCATATAAATAGATTTCTCTGACTTCCATCTGTTTTTTCATACCTGAATTTCCCAGCTTTACCTGATACCTTCAGATTGATGATTTCATTGGACTTTTTCCCCATAGTATTGCTCTTAGGCCTGAGTCCTACACTCTATAGTCTTCTGCCCCTAGAGAAGTCTATGGGCCTAAAAGAAAGTGCCCACTTGGTGTACAAACCTCCCTGCAGGCCACTCTCCAAATACCTGGGACCTTGCAATTCCCTGTCCAAACAGCCAGGGCCTACACAGGCCTCTTCTTGAATCTGGAAAGTGATTCTCACTGCCTATAAGTAAACTCCCAGGCCTAAGGGGTGGTTGAGGCCACTGTGCAAGGCTCCGAGAGATGCAGGATAGAGCTAGAACTAGGACGAGAAGGGGGCAGGCTCTAGGCTAGGTTCTCCATTTATACTTTTGCCCTGGTCCTGCAAATCCTAGAACTCCCAGCTATGAAAGTGAATGAGATCCAGCCCCTGGTCCCAAGGAACATCAAGAACACAAGCTAACCAGGGATCAAGATAATATTTGAACTACAGATTATTTCTTTCTTTTGTCTTAAGCCTGGAGCCTGGAGCCAGCCCTTAAAGTGCTGTTCTCTACTCTCTCTGACCTTACTTCCTCAGTAGGAGGCAACCCCAGCTCAAAATGTTCTCCTCTCAAAACATGCTCCAGCACATCAAGACCTCAGTCTTGTATCTCGGACCCACCCAGAAGAGGAAGGAGGCAGTAAGAGGAAGGAGGCAGTAAGAGGGTGCTGTCTCATCTCTCTGTGCCTCAATTTCTTCTTCTCTCAAGTGGAAATCATAATTACTATCCCTCACATCCCACAGGATCACTTAGAGGATAAAATTAGAATTGACCACCTGACTTCTCAACATCCAACGCTATTCTAAGCAACAACCTGTCAAATAGAAGTGCGAGGGAGAGCTAAATTGGGGTGAGAGACACGGATGCTCTGGACTATATACCATGTTTTTAAGTCCAAGCTATTACCCAGCATGCCTCAGGACCAATAATGCCCCTCAACTGATGCCAGTCAGTATATACTTAAGAGATGAAATAAAATGTCATCTTAGTCTAAGTAGATTATAACCTGGAAAGACAGATCTCCAGTGAGAACTAATTGTACTGTAGGTAAACACATTTCTACTCTAGTAATGGGGATGCAAAATGGTTCAGGCCCTGTAGAAAGCATTTTGGCAATATCTATCAAAACCACGCATGCAGTTACACTTTGTCCTTGCAAATCCACTTCTGGGAATTTACTCCACCCACATTCCTGCAATATGACATATGTATAAGATTAGTTATGTCAGCACAGTTTGTAACAGCAAAAGATTGGAAATAACCCATAAATAGAAACCAGTTCAATATACTGGGACACACCTTATAACACAACACCTTAAAAGGGAACAAGGAAGCGTCTGTGCATTGATGTGGAAAACTCTCCTCGATGTATGATTTGTGTAAGAAACTGAAATCAGCCCCTGCCCAGGCGTCCCCACCCCAGACTCTGCATTCCCAGCAGGGGGCAGAGAGGAGTCACCATGTGATGGGCTTAAGGTGCTCCGGTTGGGGGTTAGAGAAAGGGTGTTTTCGGTTTGTTTTGCAGTTTTTATTAGTGATTTAATTGATCCAAGCACATCCTTTAAAAATGAAACAACACTGACAGGCTTACGTGAAAACCAGTTCCCTGAACCCTCCCTCCCACTTTCTGGTTCTACTTCTTGGAAGCAACTGCTTTGGACCAGTTAGTATTTCTTCTGCTATTTATCTTCATAATTATAAATAAAAGAGCTATATTACAAAAAAAATAGTATGAAATAAGAGTGCATTTTAAATTTTTATACTTGCTTGTATTTACACAAAGAAATACTAGAAGGGAACTAGTATTATTAAGAGAAGTGAACTTTTCAACATATACCTTTTAATATTGTTTTATTTTAAAATCATGTGAATATTTTAACTGGGCAAAAAAGAATAATAATTGGCTTGGTGCCCATAGCGCAGTGGTTAGGGCAGTGGCCATATACACCTAGACTGGTGGGTTCAAACCTAGCCCAGGCCAGCTAAATAACAATGACAATGCAGCAAAAAATAGCCAGGCATTGTGGCAGGTGCCTGTAGTCCCAACTACTTGGGAGGCTGAGGCAAGAGAATTGCTCAGACCCAGGAGTTGAAGGTTGCTGTGAGCTGTGACACCATGGCATTCTACTGAGGGCAACATAGGGAGACTCTGTCTCAAAAAAAAGAAAAGAAAGAAAGAAATTAATAAATTAAAAAAAAAAACACTCTAGAATGCATTCTAGAAGGGCAAAGAGTGTGAGACTGGGTGGCAGATGATCAGATTCAATCCTAGCTGGGTCCCTGGCTACCTGAATTTGCTCAGCTGTAAGACTGGGGGCCAGGGAAGGCCTGTCTGCTCTCAGTTCTTTTAAGCCCTACTCTTCTATTAATAAGATATTTTCCTGGATCATGCCTGCTTTTATGTTACTGCTGCCTTCTGTGCCTTTGGTTAAGAACAATTACAAGTTGACTGAGAATGTGTAGCACCAACTTCTGGGGAAATCTCAGCATCTCGCAATCCGTATTTTATTACTTCCCACTCTTTTATTATATTTATCAATTATCCATGCCATGTACTTCTCTCTTAGGCTTTATTCAGAGGCTTTTAAATTTACATTTTAACTCGAATTAATCCTTTTAAAAGCAATTTGGTCACATAAAAGGTAACTCATAAAAGAGTTTAATGTAGCATCCCATTTCTTGGGTAATTATCCTTTCCCTACATGACAAAGTCCATTTTTGTTTTGTTCATTCATTTGGAATGGGGATGAGGACACAGAGGTAATAGGAATCCATGGGTATAGCACATGGAAGATGAGGTCAGCCAATCGCTCCACTATGTCTTGGGGAGATCGGGAGCAAGGCTGAGAACTGAGGAAAACTCAGGCAGGGGAGTGCCTGGTGTAATACAGAAGGACTGTTGTGCTCTGAGGTTGTGTAAAGCAGACACATTGTGTGAGAGGCATGGAGAGAAGAGCTAACGGCCGAAGAAGGATGGAGAAGCTCCATGAACTAAGTTACCAGCCTTGTGGTTGGGTCCGGCCCAGCTACAGAGGAAGCTTAACTGTCACATCTGACCAAGTGGCTTGCAGGGTGAACATTGCATCTTACACTTTGCTTTGCCAGACTAGGCTTCAATTTGTCTAGCCATGAGTCTTGTCTTCTATATTTCTATAGCCCTCAATGACACCCGGAGATCCCAGCACAATTTTCTTCTTTTTCTTTTCTCTTCAAAAAAATTTTTTGTCCTAAAACTTAAAATTTCAAAAAGAAAAAAAATCCTCAATCCAGCAATCATGCTTCTTGGTATTTACCCAAAAGAGTTAAAAAGTTACATCCAGAAAAGCACCTGTCATCATATGTTTATATCTGCTTTATTCATAACTGCCAAAACTTGGAAACAATCAAGATATCCTTCAGGAGGTGAGTGGATGAATAAACTGTGATACCTCCAAACAACAGAATGTTATTTAGCACTGAAAAGAAAAGAAATAAGCTCTCAAGCCATGAAAAGACATGGAAGAACCTTAAATGCATGTTAGTGAGCGAAAGAAGCCAGTGTGAAAAAGGCTACATACAGTATGATTCCAACTAATTCTATGGAATTCTGGAAAAGTCAAAACTATGGAGACAGAGAAAAAAATCAGTGGCTTTGCAGGGCTGCAGAGGAGGGAAAGAAGAATAAGTGTTAGTACAAAGGATTTTTAATACTCTGTGTGATACTATAAAGGTAGATACATGTCATTATACAATTGTCCAAACCCACAGAATGTGTAACACTAAGAGTAAACCCTAATGGTAATCTACGGACTTTGAGTGATAATGATGTGTCGAGATAGGTTCATCAGTTTTAACAAATACACAACTCTGGTGGGAGAAGTTGATAGTGGGGGAAGCTGTGCATGTGTCAGGTTAGGAGATAAATGAAATTTTCTGAACTTTCCTTTCAATTTTTCTGTTAACCTAAACCTGTTGTAAAAACTAAAGGTCTTTAAAAAAATCCTAATTACTGTCACTCAAACATAATTCTTTTCTTTTTTTAATATTTATTTCCAAGCCCTGATCATAAGAACCATTTCTCAAAAAAATGGAATAATTGTACAGGTAAATTTGTGCTATTTTCATTTAACATTACTTTATAAGCCTATGGCCTCAAAGTTTTCATAATATTAATGACTAAATAATATGCCACTGCATAGATACACTGTATTTAGTTAATCATTTCTCTGTTATGCTGAAGTTTCTTATACATGTAACTTTCTAACCTTAGAAAATATTCTTTAAAATAAATTCTCAGGAGGGGCATAACAATATGTTAGGTGTTTTCATTTCTTTCTTACTTTTTCAACTTTATTCTATCTCCAGCCATGCAGTTTATTATACATGCATTTAGGCATTTATATATTTAGGCATATTATCTGTTTATGTTTCTTGGCATTTGGGATCAAGCTTTTCTTTCTTTTCTTTTGAGACAGAGTCTTACTTTGTTGCCCTTGGTAGACCACTGTGCCGTGGTGTCATAGCTCACAACAACCTCAAACTCTTGGGCTCAAAGCAATTCTCTTGCCTCAGCCTCCCAAGTAGCTGGGACTACAGGCATCCACTACAGCGCCCAGCTATTGTTTGGAGACAGGGGTCTCACTATTGCTCAGGCTGGTCTTAAACTCCTGAGTTCAGGAAATCCACCTGCCTCGGCCTCCCAGAGTACTAGGCTTATAGATATGAGCCATGGCACACAGTTAAGCTTTTATTTTTTTATGCATTTGAAAAAGCCTTTTTAACTTTGGGTTTAAATTACTGTAACTATTATTTTTATTTTAAAAGTAATGCTATCACATTGATTTATCTATTATACTTTTTTTTTTTGTAGAGACAGAGTCTCACTTTATCGCCCTCGGTGGAGCGCCGTGGTGTCACACAGCTCATAGCAACCTCCAACTCCTGGGCTTAGGTGATTCTCTTGCCTCAGCCTCCCAAGTAGCTGGGACTACAGGTGCCTGCCATAACGCTGGGCTATTTTTCTGTTTTGCAGTTTGGCCAAGGCTGGGTTTGAACCCGCCACCTTTATGGGGCCAGTGCCCTACTTGATGAGCCACAGGCACCGCCCTCATCTATTATAGTCTTAAGTTCCTTTTTGAAATGTTCCATTATCTATCAGAGTTTTATTTTTATCATTTTTTCTATAGCTTCAATTCTTACAAAGTTATTCCTCCATAATATCAATGAATAATCTTTGCTAGTTTTTCCATGCCTTGATTTAGATGTTTAATAAGCTTATAGATCTGGAGTTTACTTTGTTGTGTGTGGTGTATGGTCCCCAAAAGGAAGAAGAAATTGGTTTCTTGATTAACTGTAGTTATTTTACAACATAAACAGTCCAACCCCTGGAAAGTCAGACTGGCAATATCAGACACTGAGAGTAGTTATTTATAGAGTAACCAGTTGACTTACACATTGCTTTGCCAGACTAAGCTTCAATTTGTCCAATCATGACTCTTGACTTACTCTTCTTTATTTCCCACACTTTCCATGTGGTAGACGTTCCATAGTATTTGTTAATTTGACCTGATTGACATCAAAATGAAGCTGGCAGCGGGGGTGTAGGTGTGGCTAATACACTGGGCCTGGGCCTGGGCCTGGAGCAAACAGACTTGGTTTCAAATTCTGCATCTACCCTTTCTGAGCTGGGGGCCTTGAGCAAACTGACCTCTAGGTTCCTCATTTTGTAAAAATAGCCCAAAAGGAGCTCCTGGTGCGGTCAAAATAAGAGTTAGAAAGAAGACACTCAGGGCACCTGACAAGTTACTTGGCCCTAGGAAGGTCTCTAATAATGATTATTATCTTTCTTGCTTCCATAAAAAACCTTTGAGAGTCTGAAGAATGTGCATGGCTACAGGAAAGCATAAGAAGGAAGTGTAAAAGGCATGAGAAAGCCACCCACACATGCACGCATGTACACACAGTGATCCAGACTCAACTGCCTTTGCTGCAAATTTTTTTGTTTGGTTTGGTTTTTTGGTTTTTGTTCTTTGTTGTTTTGTTGTTGTTGTTGAGACAGAGTCTCAGTCATGTTGGGTAGAGTGCTATGGGGTCATAGCTCAGAGCAACCTCAAACTCTTGGGTTCCAGCAATCCTCTTGCCTCAGCCTCCTGAGTAGCTGGGACTATAGCCACTATACCTGGTTAGTTTTTCTATTTTTAGTAGAGATAGAGTCTCACTCTTGCTCAAGCTGGTCTCAGACCCCTGAGCTCAAGCAAAAATGCCTCTGTCTCTCTCAGAGTGCTAGGATTACAGGTGTGAGCCACCACACCTGGCCTGCAATTGTTTTATTAAATATAAGAATAAACCAAGGCCAAGTTATCTAAAGTCTTTATGTGAGTCTATTTGGTTTTATCTGCCTAGTTACCTATCTCTAAAAGGTTGAAAGCGTCCCAGTTCATTCTAACATACACAGGAGTCCTATTTCTGAGAATTTCATTGAAAGTATACTCAGACTTTTATAGAATAATATATTTGTGAGGTTACTTACTTTTTTTTTTTTTTTTTTTTTTTTTTTTTTGAGACAGAGCCTTAAGCTATCGCCCTGGGTAGAGTGTCGTGGCATCACAGCTCACAGCAACCTCCAGCTCTTGGGCTCAAGCGATTCTCTTGCCTCCACCTCCGGAGTAGCTGGAAGTACAGACACCCACCAGAATACCCGGCTATTTTTTGGTTGCAGCTGGCATTGTTGTTTGGCGGGCCCTGGCTGGATTCGAACCCGCCAGCTCACCTGGTTGTGGCTGGCACCTTGGCCGCTTGAGCCACAGGTGCTGAGCCTGTGAGGTTACTTACTACAGCAGAAGACTGGAAACACCTCAAATATCTATCACTAGGGAACTGATTAAATACATTATGACACACCACACAGAGGTACACTCTGTATCTACATATTTAAAAAGCATAAGGAAATGCCCTATGAACTGATAAGAGACAATTTCCTGGATCTATGGTTAAGTAAAAAGAGCAGATGTCATACAGGTTATAAAGCATGCTGCCTTTGTCTGCAAGATTTACAAGAGCAACAACTTCCCCTTCCCAGGTTGCAAAACCACTAACACAGGAAACATCCCAGAAAACCAAGGCAGTTTCAGCGCTGGGACATTAACAAGCTGAAAAAGGAAAAATTATCATCTTAATGGATGCTAGAACGTATTTGACATAATTTAGATTGACATGATCTATTTGATCCTCTTCAAGGAAAGATATAAAACTGTGTTAATGTTAGAGACAATATAAAGACACTCTCTCAACAGGATAAACCTATTAGAAACCAACATGGTTTCATATTTCATACAAATATGAAATATGAAAAACAAGGGTTAAAAATGAATTCTATCTGGACTTATTCTGGAAGTTCTAGCTCACACACCGAAATAAGAAAAAGAAGGAATAAACAAATTTATCATTATTTTCAAATGATGTGATGTTAATCAATAGAGAACTAGTTAAAATAAGAAATATGAGGCAATAAAATCCTATGCAGCTACTAAAGATGATGATGTAGGACTGCATTCATTATTATGCAAAAGTATCCAATATAGTATCAAACAGAAACAATTCACAAAACAGTACCATACTACAATTTCATTTAAAATACCTACTCTTGGGGGTGCCCACATACACCCAGGCTGGCAAATTCCAACCTGGCCCGGGTCAGCTAAACAATACTGACAACTGCAACAAAAAAATAGCCAGGCATTGTGGCAGGTGCCTGTAGTCCCAGCTACTTGGGAAGCTGAGGCAAGAGAATCACTTAAGCCCAAGAGTTTGAGGGTGCTGTGAGCTGTGACACCACAGCACTCTACTAAGATCGACACAGTGAGAGTCTGTCTCAAAATTAATTAATTAATTAAATTAAAATATCTACTCTTACACCTATGTCAAATATATACATAAAGAAAAGTCTAGAAGAAAATTCACCAAAATATATTTAGAGATTATATCTCTAAACTATGGAGCTCCAGGTGATCCGTATTTTTCATTATTTCCTGAATGCTTTATTATGAGCATATTTATATAATTTTTTAAAATCTCTTACCCAGGCTCAGCTCCTGTGGCTCAATAGGCTAAGGCGCCAGCCACGTACACCTGAGCTGGCGGGTTCGAATCCAGCCTGGGCCTACCAAACAACAATGACAGCTGCAACTAAAAAATGGCTGGGCGTTTGGCGGGCGCCTGTAGTCCCAGCTACTTGGGAGGCAGAGGCAAGAGACTCGCTTGAGCCCAGGAATTGGAGGTTGCTGTGAGCTGTGATGCCACAGCACTCTATCCAGGCTCTGTCTCAAAAAAATAAATAAATAAAAAATAAAATAAATAAAATCTCTTACCCACATACGCACACACAGGGGTACTCATGGAAAACTCATTTTAATGTTATTGGGATGAGCCGTGTTTCTCCTAACATGGTTGGTGTTTGAGACCTAAAGCTATTTTCCAACTTAACCCTATCTCCCTGAAAAACTAGATTTGTCTGCTCTTCCTGGTCCCTGTTCTCATAAAGGGAGCCTCAGATCTGTGGGTTCTAAAACTGCCTACTCTGGACTCAGTTCCCCCAGGTAACCAGCCATTAGTACCTATGCCCAATCCTATCCCCATCACACTTGTCTACAAAGAACTCCCAGCACTCTGAAGGTGAAAGGGCTCCTTGCAATACATCCACCAGAAGCTTTTGCCTCCCCACTGGGAGCATTTGGAAAGGCACCCTTAAGCAGCCAAATGCCAAGCTTCTCAGCCCTACTACCAGACTATAGGTCATGGACACAGAATGCCAGTTCCATTCCCCTTGTCCCAGATCTATTGGGGACTTTAAATATCCTTCACCTGTACTCCCTCCCTCGGACCCCATCCTGTACTTCAGACAGCTGGTTGGGTCCATTCTGGTGCCTCATTTCTGCCAGTCACATTTCATGTACCCCATGTCTACCATTGCCCACCTCATCTTCGACACATCGTCTGGCACAGGTTCTTGCTATGCCTGGCACATCTGGTCCTCTTACTTATTCTCCAGTCCATTCCTTCAAGGAGATGATTGGATTGCCATCTCCTTGTGTCAACTTGAGTCATAATCTACCTGCCCTCCCTAGAGCCTCTTGTTCTGCTTTATACTTGCTCCCCGCCCCGCCACTGCCACAAGCCTCCCTCTGGCCCAGTACTCACTACACTGTCAGAGTATTGTTAGGCTAGCTCTGTAGGGCTGGACACCCTTGCTCCATAGGCAGCCAGAAGCATTCCCACAAATCACTGTAGTACTGGAGTGAGAATCAAGCCATACATGTGTCCCATGGTGACTCAGTAGTCTGAGATCAAGGCTAGCCTTGAACATCTTGGGACTCTGAAAAATAGAGACAGGGTCAATCCTCATCTATCTAGAACCAACTTTCTACCAGTGTTTCTTTTTCATAATTCAGTTATGAATCAGGAAGCAATACACAATATAAATGACTTCAAATAGAGTTGCTTTAAACCTGGTCAATTAATTTATGCTCATTTCTACCTAGTTTGGCTACTTGATTTTTAACTCTATAACATTTTAGGAAAAGCAAACTAGAAAAAGAGAAAGCAGTAGCTCTAAAAGGAGCATAAGGAAGTGAAAGCCTGATAAAGATGACACGCAAGGGGTGGGAAAGCATGAGACCTCAGAGGGAGGGAGCCTCTAGTCTTGTGCATCTGATGTTACCACACAGGAACCCACATTTATAACAGTAACACTAAGTAACACACATGCAAACACAAGTCAACTTCTGCATGCTCCCTGAAGACGTCCAAGGTTTCCAAACAATTCCCAGTCCTCTGTAGGCTTCTCACCTTGAAATACATTCAACAGAAGTTTTTGCACAATCATGCTACACAAGCTGTGTGGGTCAGTTCTCATATTGCAGGTCTCAGAAACTGGATGTATTTTGACTGTTGACATATTTATATATTCATATACTTAAAGTACAGTGTTTTGCTGCATATGTATACTCAGTCTTAGAACTAGCTCATGGAGAGGAAAGAAAGCTGTGACCACGCTGAGTATGATGGCTCACACCTATACTCCCACCACTCTGGGTGGCTGAGGCAGGAGGATTGCTTGAGGCCAGGAGTTGAAGATCAGCCTGGGCAACAACAACACTACAAAAACTAAGAAGAATTAGCTAGTCATGGGGACACATGCCTATAGTCTCAGCTACTCAGAAAGCTGAGACAGGAAGATTGTTTCAGCCCAGGAGTTAAAGGGTACAGTGAGCTATGATCCCATCACTGCATAACAGAGCAAGACCCTGTCTTTGAAAAAAGAAAGCTAGACCAATTAACTGTGAATGCTTAAGCTTTCTGATTAACTTCACCTTCTTCATCTGTAAAATGGTGCTAATAATACTTTCCTGAAGCACTTTAAAAGAAGTGAAAATCTAATCAGACAGCTATGTGAAAAATTGATAGAATAAAGAACGCAATTCCCTTTATCAAGATGGGATCATGGGTTAAAATTACAGAAGGAAGGAAAACTACAAATAGGGGTTACTCAAAGATCAGAGATTAGGAATATCTTGAAGACAGATAATAGATCAACAATTGGGCACAGCTCAGAAAGGACTTCCTGCCAACATTAGCAGTATGCCATATTTTGGGGAAATAGCGACACCTACTGCATCTAACCATATTGCAATTGACTGGGAAAATGGAAGGCTTCAAACTTGTGTGTAAGTTTAGTCAGGGACAAGCTCCCTACTTTACTATTGCAAAAGTTACAATTAAAAACAGTCATATAGCATTTTCCCAGGGAAAACATCAAAATTTTCTTTCATTTAAAAATAAGTATTGTTTTCTATATTCAATTCAATGCATATTAATTGTAAACATTTAAAGGAAAAAATAAAGATCTTCCAATAACATCATTATCAACACTTAACACTTGATTTAGACTAGAGCTACTGCCATCAGATTATGATGCCACCAGACTAGATGCCACCATCATAATCTTTCTCTTCATTCTTACCTTTATTCGTTCCTTTCTTCTCCTTTTCCTCTTCCTTTTCTCCTTTAGCTCAATTCTTGCACATTGGAAAAAATAAAATATTAGTAAAAAGATTTTAAAAAGTAAAATACCTCATCAGGGGTAACCATTGCTAACAGATACAATAATGGGACAATACTGGTTGTCATTGTTTTCCAGCCAAAGATCACTAGGAACACACTTGTAGTAGACCAAATTGGGTTTATTACTCTTCGCAGTGAGGGAGAACTCACAGCATGGGTAACTCTGGAGTGTTTCCGTACGAGGACATCAGAATTTATGAGATGTGAGTTTGTGTTAGGTTGTTTGCAGAATTGTGTAAGGAAGCAGGGTTTTGCTTGGATTGCTTATGGTCAGGAAGCAGGGTAACTCTTGGTTGGTATCTTAATAAATCTCATCTGAAAAGAGGGAAAGATTGCTAACTCATAAACCTTTGTAGAAATAACATGTTTTGTTTTGGTTTTGTTTGTTTTTTCAGCACAGAAAGTATTTAATTCTACATAGCACTATGTGGGGAGATGGGGGGAAGTACTCAAATCCACTTTCCCGAAATTTGGGGAGAAAGGGTTTTTTAAGATAGTTTGGCAGGTAAAAGGCTAGGCAATTTGGTCTGCTAATTGGCTGGATTCAGGGAAGAACCATACGGGTATAGAAATTGTCTTATTTGCTGAGTTGATTTTTGGGATAGCGGTCACAATACCAGGTGAGTCAATTCCTCAGTATGGGCCACCGGTCAGGATGGGTTATCCCTTCTACCAGAATGCAGGGCCTGGAAGATAGGTTTCACAAAGGGGATTTAATGGATGGAAAAAGTTAAGAACCTTTATGACCACCAGCTAGCTGTGTGCCTCCAGAATAGTAATTATAGAGAAGCAAACAAAAGGACAGTGTCTAATTATTATCAAGCAAATGAAGGAGCAGTGACTGATTATTATCATTATTTTTAGCTAAGCCTATGCCTTCATGGAGTTTTAGGCCCTTACCACAGTTCATGTCTTGCACTCCTTTATTAATTGATAAAGGGGAGTTTCAATATTATCAATTAGTAAAAGTAAAATATCAATGCTATCAATAAAATTCTATAAAAGAGATTATGACTTTCACTGATAGCAAGAAAAATTGTAATCAATTAATTATGCAACTTTAATGTGTAGGAATCATATCTCTTTTGCTCATTGTTGTAATCCCAGTGGCAGGACTATACTAAAAAGTTTAAAATATTTGAGTAAAAAAAAAAAATTGGTTGAGTAAATGCTGTTATAGATAAATATTTGCCCCTGTATTAAGAATCTCTAGCTAAACAGAGATCCTAGTACTACAAAAGCTAGCAACTCACCCTAATGAGAAATAAAGGGGAGCTAGACATGGGTGTTTACAGTGTGCCCTTGACAAGATACTTCCTTCACCTGGCACAGGGCTTAATGCCTAGTTATCTGACCGACACCCAGGCAACCCATTATAAGACAAATGCCCCTCTAGCTTTTGTCTGACCTGTGTGCAATTTATGTCTGCTTGACCATTGCTCTGGCAATGAGAACCTGACCATGCATTTTCCCAGCATCCCAGGAAAACCGAGCTTGGGGCAGCCCTTGGTTCTTCTGATGCACATATTCAACACACTACTGCAATAGGAAAAAAGTTCAAAAATTTTTGACAGATGGTGGCCTGGAGGATTGTGGGAAAAGTTCCCTATGCCTTGATGTGGAAGGAGAGAGCTGCCCATCCTTTGTTTGCAAGGACTTGGATGATGCAAAGAAGACATAATGAGTCAGAAGAGCCTATCCTTGGGCCACACAAGGCAGAAAGGAAGAGTCAGGCAGAGAGAGAGAGTGGAAACAAGCAGTATATACATATGAAGGAATAGGGTGTGGGTCACTTTAATCTCACTACAAATGCCTCTAGGTGGGAAACCCAGTCTGCTAGGCAGAAGAGATGCCTCAAGTCTAAGTTATTACATCTGGCCACCAGCTTGAGGCATTTGGGTGTGATGTAGAACTAAAGATTGTCTAGGGTGACCAAGCCTTGCTTCTGGTATAATTATGAGGAAGTTAAAACGCAAACAATGTACCCTAATCATTTGTACCTAGAGGCAGCATGTTGGCTGGAACCTTGTAGGTTCATGTTCACCTCTTTCCAAGGGCAATTTACCTAGAAATTACCAAGTGATCACAATCTATGAAGACCTATAGCATCATGATAAAATCATAGGCAGATTACATAAATCCAGTAAATCTGAGAAGTGATGGGGTTTGAATTAAAAGATTAATTTGGTGGATAATTAAAAGATTCATTTGGCTATGTGTGAAGATAAACCCATTAGGGGACTGGCACCTGCAAAGGGCTGGAATGAGGTCTTCTTTCTTCATTTTGGATGCCTACTGCTCACTCAACTCTACCCTGACCACAGTGATACTGCTCTCTCAATATATAAATGGGTTCATAATGCATATGCTCCAAACTCAGCTAGTTAGTATAGTGGGCAGGAATTTTTCCCCACAAACTCCCAGGTACAAAAAACTCTTTTATTTCTGTCAAATTAGCCTGGTTCTAAGCTCCCAGTCACCTGAAGAGTGAGATATTTCATTTCAGATAACCTGAAGGTAGCCTTCCCTCTCCCTATAATTGCACACGAATTGAGGGAGTTCACTTAGCTCCCAGCAAAAGGCAGAAGATCCCTGGTTCTTATGATTGCTGCTGAGAAAAATTCATCATCCAAGTCCATGCAAACAGAGGATGGGAAGCTCTCTCCTTCCACATCAAGGCATAGGGAACTTTTCCCACAATCCTCCAGGCCCCCATCTGTCACTTCTAGAGAAGTTCGAGGAAGCACGGCACAGGTCTATATCACTCCTATCCTCCATTTCCTCACCTCAGATGAAGGAAATGAAGCTCACCAGTCACACATGTCTAACTGTCTTCATAGTGCTGAGAATGGGTGCCGAGTCCTCGCATTCTTGGCCTTTCAGGAGGGAGCTCAGATGGATACATGCAAGGTGATCAGAAGCCCTTGCCTGAGAGAAGTACAATGTGCCTAACCAAGGCCTGAGGCCTGAGCTTTCACCACAAGTTCTCTGCCTCAACCTCTCTGAGCAGACAGATCCAACCAGGTCCTCAACCTTTAACCTACCAGGAGTCTCTGGCATCTTAAAATGTACCTAGGATCTGTCTCCACCAGGTATGCATCAAGGAGGAAGTTTCTACTTATAGATCCCTAGAAATAGAATTTACAGTGTGCTATGCAGGGGAGCCCCACAGGGAAGCCCCAGGGTCAGTCAGGAGGCAGAAGGAAGGGAAATGGCAAGAGCCTTAGTTGTGGTTTCAACTGGAAGGAATAGAGATGGCAGGATAAACTGACTCGTCCATTCCCAATCTCAACGCAAAAGACTTGCTCAAACGTGAGGGTGAGACATTGGACTCCTCCTGCCCCAGCCTTACCACCAGCTGCAGGTAGTGAGAGCTTTTAGCTTGTGCTTCAGCACTACCATGTCCCAGAGTCCATTAGATGGGTGCCAGCTCCCACATAAATGGCTACCACACCTACCAGTGGGCAGTTCTGGGATACATCTGTAGCCCTAAACCCCAGCCCCATGGCCTGGGAGTCTTTTTTAAAAAAGAGAGGGAGTTCCTTGTTTGTGCTTATTTCTCTACAGGGCCTGGAGCAGCTCTTTGAACATGACCCTTTGACCCACCTAACATCCCCCAGTAGCTGGATCATTCTCTCTTTCACTTGCCCTCCCCGACTCTAACCAGGACCTGGTGGTTTACATCAATTCAGTTAGACCATTCTGGAACCACATCTGATTGTATACTGCCCACACAACTTGCCAAGTCAGGGCAGACCTGTCCCAGGGTCCCACCAGGGAGAATTATAAAAACCACAGAAAGATTTTTTTGTTTCTTGTATTGCTAGTTTCCCCCCTGATTGGTGAAAAAAATCTTTAAAACTCCAACTCTGCCCCTGCCACACTTTTTTAAAAAAGCAAGTTTTATTCCCACATCCTTAAGAGAGGATATGTACTCAGCTGACCAAGAGTAATTAGTGTGGCCATAACTAACCCCCCCAAATGGGGCAGAGCAGCCAGGAGGGTCAGGGCCCCGCAGGTACTGAAAGGAGTCCTTTCCTGACGTCACTAGGCTACCATTCAACTTGGAGAGAGGGTAAAGGAGAGGAGATTCCTGGGAAAGAGAGTAGTCCTGCCTTCTGTTGCGATTAGGGCCACTGCTGTGCTACAGCTAGCTTAGCTCCAAGCCAACAATGAGCATCTGTTTCTATCTCTGCATTCATTAAGGCCATCGTAATAGCAACTTGACACTGGTTAGGGGTAACAAGCTGAGAATCATAGTTTATGGATCAGGGACCAGAGCCAAAAAAGGAGGGAGGGTATTTTAGAGTGAAGGTAACAAAGGGGAAAAACTTGGAGTTCGGAGGTATACACAAACACAAGCCCCCTCCCAAAGGATGCTGTAATGTGCAAAGGCCAGGCAGGTCCCTGGCTACCAGAATCCTAACAATCCTCCCTGCAGGAATTCAGGTGCCAAGATCTTGGTCTGCCCCAACCCTTCAGCCTTCTTTAGTACCCTGTCCATAGATCCTCTCTCTTCCCACACCTCCATAGCCCAAAGATAATGCCATCTGTTGTTCATACTATTTCTTTGGGAGTTGGTTTCACATTCCCATGCTATCACTCACTCTTGGAGCTTAAACTTTCCACCAACCAAGAAGTGACCCTGCTGCCTTCATACCTATGTCTATGCTTCCTTACTTTTTCTACATTCTTCATTCCACATTCCCCCAAGTAAAGCCACTTTCCGAAGACTATATACCTCAAATCCAATGTGATCTGGTCCCCCTGCTCCTTGAAGAACTCTTTTCTCCTCCTCCCTACAGAAACTGCAGTCCCCTTTGATCTTGCCCCACCTCTATTCACCCACCAAAGTGAAGCTAACTCTTAACCTCAAGTGAGTAGGGTTGAAGTGATAAACCAAAGAACACAGAGCCTTCCTCCATTGGGGACCAGCAGGTCGCTAAGGTCAGGCATATCTGAGAATTATAAAAATCACAGATCTGCCTCCCAAAACCTAGAAACTGGCAGTTAAATTTTGGCCATAGATGGCCCAGGACAGGCAAGAGTGAGGCAATGACCATCCTTTTCCTGACTGGAGCTTAAAGTGAGTCCATGTGTCATGGTTACCAAATGGCTAAGTTACACGATTGTGGCAAAATAAGCCAATTTATATAATGACATCTTTTGGTACAGATAGTCCTTTATTGTTTACACTTGTTCTCATTTAATCCTTGCAGCACCACCATGAGGTAGGTATTATTATCCCCACTTTACAGATGAGTAAACTGATGTCCCTAGGTTAGATTACTTGCCAAAGCTCACACACTTATTAGTGACAAAGCCACTGATAATTCCAAATCCAAGGGGACTCTTTTGAGTAGTTCACAGGCTGCTGGCAAGGAAAGTAGAGCAGAAAACTTCAACTGGGAAGGGCTGGATCATTCATTGGAGCTTGAAGGGGTCCCTCCATCAGGGATCAATGAGGCACATTCACAGGCCGAGACCGGGACTAAGCAGAAGCCTAGAGCACATGGGAGTTGTCAAGCAGGAAGAGGTCCTGACATTTGGTGAGAGTTGACAGTGTATTCACATACACATAGAGCCCAGCTTCCAGAGACTGCGGAAATAAGAAGGCCTCCAGCAGCTGCAAGTCCAGAGTCTGGCCACCACCAGTCAGAATCACAGAGGATGGAGGATGGTCTTCCACCCAGGAATCCCTTACATCTCAGTGGTCATCCCATTCCAACAGTCAGACTCTGTTCCAAACAAGGCGAGGCTGGCAAGAGCCACCACAGACTGACACCATCTCACCTTGGACAAAGTGAGGTGACCTCTGGGCAGTGTTTTTTTAACTTTGTTAAGGCCTTAAGAATCTGATGAAAGCCATAATACCTCCCCCCCAGAAAAATACAGACACACATGTATAGACAACATTTTGCATATAATTTCAGGGAGTCCATGGACCCCACATGGGGGACTCCTGCTTTAGGACAAAGGTGTCACCCTGAGTAAAGTCACTGACACATATCCATCTTTATGCTGCTTGTATTTCCCCTTCTGTCATCCCCCTAATATTTAGAATGTCATAAAGTTAATTGTTAATGGGAGCCAAGGAGAGGAGGTTCAGCCTACACTCTAGCCAGAGAAAGCAGCTGCGGCATGGTAGTGGTGGCAGCCAGAGGGAAAAAACAAACAGAAGAATGGGGTCACATGTACTGCTGCCCTTCCCACCCAGAAGGTCACTTTGAAAGCTTTTCTCTACTCAAAGTTAGAGAAGAGTTGTGCGGCAAAGAAAAGGGCAGTGTTTTGTTTCCTTTTGGAAAGGAAGGCCATTCGCTCACTGGTTATAGGGTCTTATGTTCTGCAGGCAATGCCCCTATCCAAACTTCCCTCTTCCTACCCCCACACTGAGTACACTGAAGCATCAGCCAGTCATTCATATACATGTGGCCAGATCTCCTATGAATACCCAGGTATTTATACACACTTTCACAGAAGAAGGAAAAGTGGAATGGGGGAGATCTCAGAGCAGAGAATCCATGTTGCAACATGGGGATCATGCACTCCCCACAGAGAATCAGATAAACTGGGAGAATCAGCAAAACCACGCCAAGGACTCAGTGCACATTAGTCCCCAACCATTTCCATGGCTCTTCTTTCTAGCCAGGGCCAAACTAAAAAGTAAAGTTATAGCTGTGTCCCATGCTTCATCCCCAAAACTAATGGACCCAAGAAGGCGGACAGGGCTGAAGAGTCACAGGAGTTTAGAGTTGAGGAGAGGCCCAATTTGCTGCAAAGAGAAATTCTGATCTCTCATGGGAAACAGAAATCAGGCAAAGGCCTGGCCTCAAGCCCACCCAAATCCAGAAAGGACAGATACTGAAGTCCAAATGATCCCTCAGACTCAAAGAGAAGTGAAAGGTTATGACCGTCTTACAGGCTCAGTGACCCCGGCATCCCAGTGGTCACTCTGTTCCAGTGACCACTCATACACTGGAAGCCATTTGCCTGAATCTAGATGGATGTTTCATCACATGTAGCTAGAGGAGCCCCAGTTAGTCGAATATGGGCTGGGCTTGGGCAAGGATCAAGTAGGAAGGGTGGAGGGAAGCCACCAAAGCCACTGCCCCTCTTGGCCAGGGCCAGAGGAAGCCGCTCATCTTCAGGAGAGGGGGAGGGAGGGTCCTGGCTGTAGCTTGTGGTCCCAGATGGTGGGGCCCCCAGGTCCAAGCCCACCTTGTCTCTAGCCAGAAGTTCCCTCTGTCGCCGTCGCTGCTGACGCCGACCAATCAGGAGCAGAGTCAAGGATGCTGCAAGGACCCCCAGGACGAAGCCAGCCAGTCCAGCCCCAACTGTGTGGGCCCGGCTTGCAGGCCCCTGCTGGCTGCCCCATACCAAGCTGTAAGCTGCTACCACACGAGCTGCCCCACCCTCCCGACATTCACAGGCATAAGCACCCATGGCCCCTGGGGTCACCACCACCTCTAGCCTATCCTGCTGGGAGGTAAGTGCAGTCACTCCACCAGGCTGGTGCCATACACAGGATGCCCATGCTGAACTTGGGGAACACGGCAAGACCACATGTGCAGCTGTAGCCACAGGAACTTCAAACACTACTGGGTGTTCTGCAGAAAGACAACAAAGGCACGAAAGGTGGTAAGGCTATAGGTTGGGGGGTGTGATGGAGAGAAATAAGGAGTGATATTAAACATGAAAAGGGACCCTAGGGGCAAAGCAAAAAGGGTATTCCCAAAGGATGAAAGGCCCTGGGTCACTGGCTGCCGTATCTTCCAGGATTCAAATTTTAAAGTGGGTCCAAATAGACAACTTTCTAGCCCTTTCCCCTCTGCTCTATCCACATTTCCCTAAATCATACAGACCTTCAGGTTCTTTGGGACACAGAGAAGAGACATCTGCAGACTCTATGTCTTGGACCAACCTATAAAGAAAGGAATACTTAGTAAATCCAGTATCAGCATTCCCTTCTACCCTTGTCAGGATCTCTGAACATTCATGCACTTGTTACCTCTCCCATCATCTCAGAAATTACATCTGGAATGAACAGTCAACATTCTCCTTATTACCAAAATTTTCCCAAATACCTCTTAATCTCCACATGACATTTGCCATGTCAGATTCCACACATATTCCTAGCAGACCATGAATAGCTAAATTGGCGCTAGGTCTGTTGAAAAGATATTTGGTAGGAGTACTTTAAAAGAAACATCTTCTAAGAAATGTACATGGTTGTCCACAAACACAAGATTTCTCTGGAAATATAAACTATAGGTTTTTTTTTTCTATTATTTAAGAGAAAGAACAAACTTGTTTTCTGTAAAAGCTAACCAAAACTCCATAAGGGTCAATGAAAAGACTTTCTGTTTCATAAAAGCTTTTTATCTCCACTGAGAACTCTCTTTAACAACAGTATGTGTGTGTATGTATGTGCCTCAAACAATGCAATTCTGGCTCTTCCAGGACTTACATAGACCGTGTCTAATAGAGGGACAAGAAGACAGAACACACAAAAGCCTCAAAGATAGACTCTGTTTGAGTTTTCAGTCCTTCAAGATGAATTAAAATCCCTAAATTGAACTCCAAGACTGGAATGAACAGATGGAAATTTCCGGGTAAAACCAAGGTTGATTAGCCTAGCTGAGAGTGGGAACGTGGGAAGACCACAGGTACAGCTATTGCCACAGGAACCCCATAGTCTATGCTTTTCTCCCTTGTTCAAAATGAAATATGGAGGACAGAATGTATAGAAATACCAATCCAGAACACTGACGTATACACACACCCCCTACTCACATATACTTAACAGACCCCTTGAGGTTCAAGTATTCAAGATACCAAAGACCAGTGGAATTCTTATTTTAATGGGTATTAAAACAATAAAGGAAAGAAAAAAGCAATCAACCTTTTGTCTTAAATGTTTACAAACTCTCACAAAAGAAACTAAAAGACCAGGTCAAAGCTCTTAACCCAAAATTCAAAGATGGTTGAACCTGCTATCCAAGAGTTACTTTATACCCCCAACCATCAAAAGGTCAAGAGTGTGATCAAGATATAGCACAATATTTTATACTAAATCAAAATTAGTATCAGAAAAATAAAATTAAATTTTGTAACTATTCTGATTATGTATCAGTTATCATTTTAAACATTTCACTCTGTTTTGATGTGTGACTTAGTTTTCTTTATTCTCAAAGATAGATACTGTGACTTTTAAAGGATCTATAACCTTGGGATTCTGTAAAATATTATGGTTCTATATACATTTGGGGTTCTGTAGTATACAAATATACTATAAATTAACTAGACTTCAAAATAGGAAATCTCAAGGTCAATTTGAAAAAATGCTTTCCAAACAATCAATTAAAAATACTTTACTGAGGGGCTCTCAATTAAAGATTAAAAGACACTTAAGAAACTTATTAACCAATTATAACTGATTGACATTATTTGGATACTGACTTAAAATATTTTTTAAATATATGCAACTGAGGAAATTAGAACATTGACTGGGTATTTGATGATATGAAGAAATAAGGTTTTGGCTCAGCTCCTATAGCTCAGTGGCTAGGGCACCAGACACATACGGTGCCCTATGAACCTGGAGCTGGCAGGTTCGAACCCAGCCTAGGCCTGCCAAACAATAATGACGACTATAACTAAAAAGTAGTCCCAGCTACTTGGGAGGCTGAGGCAGGAGAATCACTTAAGCCCAAGGGTTTGAGGTTGCTATGAGCTGTGACACCACTGCACTCTACTGAGGGTGACATAGTGAGACTCTGTTTCACAAAAAACAAAAGAAAGAAAAGGAAAAAAATAAGGTTTTGAGCATGATAATACCAATATGGTTCTTTTTCTTTCTTTTTTTTTTTTTTGGTTTTTTGGGTGGGGGTTTCTGCTGGTTTTGGTGGGGGGGGGGTTTGAGACAGAGTCTCACTTTGTTGCCCTCAGCGGAGTGCCATGGCGTCATAGCTCACAACAACTTCAAAGTCTTAGACTCAAGTGATCCTCTTGTCTCAGCCTCCTGAGTAGCTGGAACTACAGGCACCTGCCACAACACCCAGCTATTGTTTTTAGAGAGGGGGTCTCACCCTTGCTCAGGCTTGTCTGGAACTCCTAAGCTCAAGCAATCTAACCGCCTCTGCCTCCCAGAGTGCTAGCATCACAGGTGTGAGCCACTGCACCCAGTCTATTTTTTAAAAAGCTCATCTAGGTTAGAAATACACACAGAAAGATTTACGGATGAAGTAATAAGATGTCTAAGATTTGCTTCAAAATAGGTGAGACTGAGTAAAGGTACTGATGAAGTGAGACTGGACAAGAGGTGATTGCTGTTGAGACTGAGAGATGAATTCATGTAATTATTTATACTATTCTCTCTACTTTTGAATATTGTTGAAATTTCCTACAACAAAATGTTTCTTAGGAGAGTCCGTATTTGGTAGAGATATATACTGAGATATTTAAGATGAATATGATGTCAGGAATTTGCTTCAATGTGACATATGATTTTAAAATAGCTACTGAATAGAAAATAGATGGTTAGGAGCTCAAAATGAGCAAGAGAAAACCAATTATTATAAGATTAGGCCAGATAAGAAGAAAGCTTAACTTTCCTTTTAACAACCCTTAACAACTTTTAACAAGATGGCTTGCACTACAGTGGTAGCAACAGAGGTGGAATAAGAATGTTTTGTAGCGGCTCAGCTCCTGTGGCTCAACGGGCTAAGGCGCCAGCCATGTACACCTGAGCTGGCAGGTTTGAATCCAGCCCCCGCCCGCCAAATAACGAAGATGGCTGCAACCAAAAAATGGCCGAGCATTGTGGCAGGCGCCTGTAGTCCCAGCTACTTGGGAGGCAAAGGCAGGAGACTCGCTTGAGCCCAGGAATTAGAGGTTGCTGTGAGCTGTGATGCCACGGCACTCTATCCAGGGTGACAGCTTGAGACTCTGTCTCAAAAAAAAAAAAAGAAAAAAAGAATGTTTTGGAGCTAGAATCAGTACAAATTGTAATACCATGTAGGTAATTTCTGGCTTGAGAAACTAGATGTATAGGGCCCTTTATTGAGATAGGGAAAACCAGACAAGGAGCATGGGAGGGAAAGAGAATGAAGCAGAACATATTTAGCTGCTTTAGTTTTACTTGCTTGTGAAGCATCCATAGAAATACCAAGTAGGCAGCTAGAAGTGGAGTTCTGTGGCTCAGTTAGAGATACATTTGTACTTGTCATCAGCACCAAAATGGTACTAAAAGTAATGGGAATGAAATCACCTTGAGAGTGTGTAGAAATGCAAAGAGAAGAGGCCCAAGACTAAATCTGAGGAATAGCAATATTCAACAGTTGCATGGAAAAGAGTCAGTAAGGGAGACAGGAGAATGTAGTCACAGAAGGCAAGAAGGAAAGAGTATTTCAAGAAAGGAGGGAATGGGAAATTGCAAAAACAATTCTGAGAATTCTTGTAATAGGAAAACTGAGAAGTGTCCACTAGAGGTAGTGACATGGAGTCAGTTACATACATGGTCAAGGCAAGGACATTAACGAGGTAGCACTAATGTCCTTGCCTTGACCATCTAACTGACTCCATGTCACTACCTCTAGTGGACACTTCTCAGTTTTGATCTTATAAGAGTTCTCAGAAGTATTTTTGCAGTTGTCCACTCCCTCCTTTCTAGTGACTAGATGGACAGATAGGTAAGTTAGTATGGACTGACAAGGGGACAAACAGTAATGCAGACGCTAACAGAAGAAGAAAACACACATGGATCAGGCAGCATTAACAGATGAGTAACAGACACAGGCATATGAACAGGGAAGAGTCCAGCACAGCAGGCAAGAGATCTGTGCAGCTCTACTCACCCTCTGTGCTCCCCAGCATGGGCCACACACTCATCGAGCCGGAAGCTCCAGGCACAGACAGGGTCTTGGGCCAGGATGCACTCTGAGCAGCTCTGGAGACGACCACAGTTGGTTGTGTTCACTTGTGTCACCTCGGTACGGGAGCCAATTAGGAGCCAGCCCTACAAAAAGGAGCAAGAAAGGGGAATACACTGCTGGGTCTCCCAGACGCCTGACAAACTAGCTCCGAATTTAGACGTGTCTCCACTGGATCTCCCAAAATCTACAACTCACGCTGTATAATTTCATAGTCTCAACTGGCTGTGGTTCTGGGAATAAGGCCAGATCTTCTAGGACACTGAGCTGGCCTCTGATCCGTACTGCCCGGTGGAGGTGTCCATCCTCTAGGAAGCAGGCAAGAGACAAGAATAATGACACAAATGTCCCTGTGCCTGGGACTCTGATACCTATGTATATCATATGCCCCTCTCTGTGATGACTTTGGGTGCAATAAGTGGGCAACCTGCTTGACTATTAAATATACCTGTCCCCAGGTACAGTACATCATACTCTTTCCCAGAGAGGCTCATCACCCTGTGGGCCACAACTCTGAAATAGGCTGTATCCATAGTGACCAGCAGAGGGTGGCCATCATCTGGAAACACTGGCTTGTCCATGAGCGGATGGTCCCGGATGAAGGTGAGCACACGGTCAGGCAAGGAGAGGGAGGAGCTGAACTGCTGGAGCTTCATGTTTTTGGTGATGCACTAGAGGAAACACAGGGCTGGTGACAGTTTCCCAGGGAATAGGAAATGTCAGTGATGTTTAGCGAAGCTCTTTCCCCTAAGGGCAGCTCTTTAATTCAGGCCTGTGATGAAGATCGCACCCCTCACCTCTCCAGGTCTGGGCTGGGGCACATCGTTGTCCGAGACAGGCAGTCCCCTATTACAATCATGTTTTAGCTCTCTGAAGGAACCATTCAGCACCTTACGAATGTCTTCTGGTCGAAAGGCACAGATAGCAGAGATGGCAGCCCCTTCCCTAGAAGAGTCTAGGTTAGAGCCATGTATTTGGAGGAAGGTGGGGATAGCAATTCATCACTTGCCCAATGAGATAACTCACAAGAAATGCACACGGAGCCATGCAACCGTGTGAAGGAGTGTGCACTGCTCTGAAGGAGACAGCACTGACAATGCACCAACCCTAAGCCTCTCCCACCACGCATCTCCCACCTGTAACTCTCCTTCACACCCAGACCCCTCACCATTGGGAAGAAAAAATCCCATAAAAAATGGGAGTGCCTGCCGCAGACTCAGGTCGAAGCACAGCCACATCCTGCAGGACACTGGAGGCCCAGCCATGCTCAGGCCCTGGACACAGCAGGTCAGCCTTCAAAAATGTTGTCCACCTCTGCTGGAGGGTCTTCCGGCCCCCGAGGTCCCCCTGAGAGGATAAGCACATGGGAGGTTCGCTGTAGAAGACCAACCCTAGGCAAAGAGTGTGGGGACTGATACAATTTTCCTCCCCAACTTCAGAGCAGACATGGACAAATGGAGACACAGACATGTAGAAATTCAAGGGCAGAGATATAGATAAGAGTTCAACTGTAGGGATAATGAGCTATGGGGGTGGGATGGAGGTCACAATAACTATAATAGTGACTGAGTTAACTTTCACAGTACTGTACTAAGTGTTTTGCATAAGTTAACCTCATTTAGTTCTCAAACAACCCTTACAGATAGACAAGCAATATTATTATCCTTATTTAACAGATGAGTTTCAAAGATGCTAAAGAACCTGCTCAGAGTCACAGGGGTAGCAAATGGTGGAGCAGGGAGTTTAGGCCTGGTCCATCTGTCACTAGTCCACCTCCTGTGGACAAAGTGTCACAGAGTTAACTGTGAGGGTCAAAGGGGCCATAGTCCCTCTCCTCCAGTTCCCAGAAAAGAAGCTAAGTTGGAGATAAAAGGAGACAGAGGTGAGATGCAAAGACAGAGACTCAGAAAGAAGATAGGAGAACAGACAGAGCAGAAGACGACAGACAGACAGCTGGGATGGGGGTCTCACCGCGCAAACACGGGCCACCCGCGGGACCTTAATGTGCTCATATGAGTCAAATGCTCGGGAAGTCTCCGTAAAGAAGAAGTAGATTTCGTCATCTCCATCTTCATCCCCCCACTCAGCTGGACTCAAGGCCACGGCTGCAACAAAGGCTGGGGCTGGGAATACCAGTGGCTTCAGAACCCCATAGACACAGCCTATGGCCACCCGGCCTCCACCCTCTGTCCCCTAGAGAACCCCTCTCCTTCTCCCCACCGTTAAGCCAGGATGGCAAGGTGTCTGTTCGAATCCAGTCCTCAGCACGACCCGCAGCCCGGGAGATAATCGACTCCGTCCCCCGGTAGTTTTTCACAGTGGCAGCATAGAGGACCCCCCCTGCATGGCAACAGAGAAACAGATAGGCTGTCAGGGACCCACTAAGAGAAGTGACAAGGGTCACAGGAAGAGCAGGGAGTAAAGCACGGCAGTGACTGTTAGGGAATAAGCATCCACAGAGTATGAGGCACCACTAAGTACAACACAGGAATCACAGCATATAAGGAAAAACTGTGCCAGAATGTCCATGTGTATGAAAGGAAGTCAGGGTTATCTGTCTGAGGTTTTTTGTTGTTGATTCAGTAACACTGTCATGTGCTTAGTGTACCGTGACTCTTCAAGGCAAAGCATTGCTTTGCAGTACACTGTAATTTTACTTAAGTTCTTCTACTGTGGTAAATGTCTGAGGGAACAAGTGTTCTTTCTGGGTTCTTAGTGGGTGCACATTGCTCTGAAACAAGTCACTACTTTAGAGTATATAGAGTCACTCAAGGAACTAATTAAAATACAGATCCCTGGGCCTCACCATTTTCATTTAGTAGAGTTACAGGGTGGCCCAAGAAACTGCATTTCAAACACACAATCAAAAGTTATTCTGATGCAGATGACTCAGCTGCCCAGAGACATCAGCCTAGGGCATGAATGGAGGTTTCATAGATAGATAGCCAGGAAAGCAACCAAGAACAGAAATCAAGGATTGGGTCCTCCTTCCTGGTACAATGGAAGGACAGAGATACTCTGGGAAGGTGGGGATTGTAGAAGAGAAATCACAGACAGTCTGGGAAGGAAGGGAGATACTGCTCTGTGGGCTGGATGTGAGAGAACTATAGCCACTGTGGGTAACACTGCCAAGGGCTCAGACACAAGTGGGAAGAAAATAAATCAGGGGGTCCCTGGAGGAGGGCTGAGAATCACAGACACTCTGGAGAGAAAAGGGCACCACCTGCTATGTACAAGGCACTGTGCTAAGGACATCACCAGCTCCAAGAACTCCCATTTGAACCAGGAAGACAAGAGTGCAATCAAATACCCTGAGACAGGACTAATAGATTTGGGGGGCTCAGCTACATCTGCCTGGAGGAACAGCAACTCAGAGGGAACAACTGAGCTGGGCCTGAAGAATGAGAAATTCGAGATTTGGGCAGTGCCTGTGGCTCAAAGAGTAAGGCACCGGCCCCATATACCAGGGGTGGCAGGTTCAAGCCTGGCCCCAGCAAAAACTGAAAAAAAAAAAAAAAAAAAGAATGAGAAATTTGCCAGGTGGAGGGAGGACATCAGGGAGGAAGAAAAGCCAGCGTGAAGGGAGGAGCCACCCTCCAGCATATAGAGGCAGAGAGGTCTGCTGGGCAGGGCAGGTGAGCAGAGATGCCACTGCAGAGATTGGCAGATGGACACCCAGATGTGATGAGTCAGCTCTACCCTGCCAGGGGGTACAAACTTTACCCTTCAAGTGAGAGCAAAATTGCAAATATTCTTTTTAGGAGGAGCGTGACATAATCAGTTAGGTTGTTTAAGAAAATAATGCTAATTAAAAATCCATTTGCACAGTCCAGGCAAGAATGGAAAGCCCAAACTAAGGTAAGGGCAGAGGAAATAAAGGGGCTGAATCTGGGAGATATTTCTGATGTAGAATCTATTAAAAGGATTTGAAAATCAATTAAATATGAGAAGTGAGAGAATGCAGTGAACTAATGTCTCTCAAGGTTTCCACTTATAAAACCAATGATGGTAGATGACAATATCATTAATCGAGCCAAGAAATGACACAAGGCCTCTGAAGGAGACAGTAGGAGAGGTAGTGAGTTCAGCTGTTGGACATTCTAAGGACACTGGTCGGAGGTTCTGGATAGCAATGAAACAGAAGGACCTGGGAAACAAGGCCAGAGTCAGCAACATACAGGTCATTACACCTCATGTTTAAGTCATGACCTGGACATGAGAGCCAGGGAGAAAGGTAACGTAAGAAGAGGAACTCTGGGAACACCACCATTTAAGGGGACAGCTACCAAGGAAACTAAGAAGATCAAGCCAGAGCAGCCAGAGAAGCAAAGCAGGCAAGTATGCCATAAGGTGATGCACAAAACCTCAGGCAGAGCCTGGAGGCCTCTGCACCCTGGGGGAGGCAGTAGAGAGTCCGGCCACTTGGAGAGAAGCACAAGCATCCAAAGTCACAGATGCCCTAGAAAGAGACCCCGCTCAGAAGAAAAAACAAACAACATACTGTACACAGCAAAATAGAACCAGAGGCCTCTGAGGACAGCAGTGTAAGGTTGGAAACCTTGTGGGGTTGGGAGGGGAGACCATTCTACCAATTGCAATTGGAAAAAGAACAAGTATTTTAGAGGCTGACTACTTACTAACAGTGCCATCTCAGGAAAATTAACTTCCCTAAGCCTGGGGTTCCTCAAATGCAGAATGGGGATAATGCCACATTCCACCCAGACTAGCCACTCAGGGTTAAATGAGATAAATACACAGCCCTAGGTCGACCCTGGCACATGGGCAGCACTCAACACACATTAGTTACAGTGCCTTATGAAATCTTAGAAGGCCATGTGCTCGATTTGCTACCAGAAGTGGGAGGGTTATAAAAATGACATCCCTTCCCCTCTCAGAGAATTCCAAGTGAGAAAAACCAAGTATTGGCAACAAAAAGTCAACTGTTTTTCCAAGAGGTGAAAAAGTTGATACAGAAGCCTGAGTTGGATTGAAAATTTTCCCTGAGAGCGTGATACATGTAATATGATCAAAACTCTGGATGACGCTGTGTCATAGATACTGTGAAAATAGAGGAGATGTGGTAGAGGAGACAGTTCTGAACAGTTCAGATGCATGACTTGGTGTGTAGGGTTAGGGGAAAACAAATCACAAACACTCAGGAAACAGAGATATCCATGCAAAGACCCAGTGGTGGATGGATGTAACGGGTCCCAAAACTTCCTAAGGGATCAATGGGGCAAGAGAGCACAGTCACTGGGGATGGAAGAGCAGAGGGTCACTGACAGTAAGGGACAGCAGGAGGGATCAGACACTTTGTGAGGAAATAGGAAGGTTCCAGGTATTCCGAGAGTACCAAGGAGCTTGCAAAACGGTTACTTACACACACACAGAGGAAAAGGAACAGTAACCTACTGAAGTCATGAGGATGGGAAGCTACAGAACCACCAGATGTCCTAGATTCTCCGGGACACTCTCAGTTCCAAATATTCTTGTGTTGTTCATGAAATATGAAATCATTTGGCAAATTATTCCTGAATGGGGCAGTGCCTGTAGCTCAATTGGCAAGGGTGCTGGCCACATATACCCAGGGTGGTGGGTTCGAACCTGGCCTGGGCCTGCCAAGCAACAATGACAACTGCAACCAAAAAAAATAGCCAGGTGTAGTGGCGGGCACCTGTAGTCCCAGCTACTTGGGAGGCTGAGGCAAGAGAATTGCGTAAGCCCAAGAGTTTGAGGTTGATGTGAGCTGTGATACCACAGCACTTTACCCAGGGTGACAGCTTGAGACTCTGTCTCAAAAAAAGAAAAAAAAAATTATTGCTGAATGGACCAAGTCAGTAAACATTAACATACACATGTGCCATTGGCAAAAAAGATGATGTACAAAAGAAAATAGTGCCAAAAGAGTCGAGTTCAGTTAACAAGCTGGTTTGAAGAAAACATCAGAGGTAATAGAACCCTATTTTACTTTCTAAAAAACAAACAGAAATACACACACACACACCTGTGGGCATAGGAAAGAAAATTTTTGTAATTAGCATCTCCTACTTTTATAACCCCCCACTTGATATTTTCATGTTGAAAATTAAAAAAAAACAAAAAACACACAGAGGTTGCAAATCACAAAACAAAAAAGCACAGCCAACAAAAAATCACAATCATGTGTGAAAATATATCTCTACTTGCCTAGACGGAAATCCTGGGAACTCAGGCCTCAAATGGGTTAGCAACTCAAAGCTGACAGGCTAGGTAGGATATGTGTCATGGCAGTAAATATTTCACTACACCATGAGGGGTTTCAAATTTCCATTTTAGTGTAAAAATGCTTACTTACTTTTTAAAGATTTATAATAGGAATTATGTGTTCTGTTATTAGTTTCAAAAAGAGGATTTTAGGCTGGCATTCTTCCTTTTTAATTTTGGGATGCCACGCCATTCTCTTGCTCCTTTTCTCCCCACCCCCTAATCTTCCCTTCTCTCACTCCCTGCTCTCTGTTCTCTTCCCTCTTTCTCATCTCTTCCCCCCACTCTCTTCCCTCTATCTAATATAAAATAAACTTACAATTTTATATTTTAAAAAAAGGAGTATAAACAAGCCCTGGCTTTTCTCTTCTGCTTTCTTCTCATGGTCAAATGCTTTTCAGGATAGATATTCCTATTCCAATATTCCCCATTTATTTATCCAAGTATTAAGCCAGCTGGATACTTTTTTTAAAAAAAAGATCCTATTATTGGGATATAATTAGATAGTTGGAGATGCAGTGTTTACCTTTCCTCTGCTGGCCATGTAGAATTTCTATTACTGTCTTATTTCCATGTGTGAATTCTACTCTTGGGAAAGACACACACAGACTTAAACGCTGCCTGCACCCAAGGCATCTGGAACAGTTACAGTGCTGCTTGGCAAACAGAGTAACCACCAGATGCAATGAGGCCAAAAGCAGATGATCAAAACACAGGATAGGTTCCCAATGAAAAAGAGCAAAAGCTTCTGTTCTTCTTGATAAAAGCCCTATTTTATATTACAGAATATGATGGGGAGGATCAAAGACTACTGACTGCAATCTCTAGCTCGAGTACCTAGCGGAGTAACTCAGTAATAGGAAGGTTCCAGGTATTCCGAGAGTACCAAGGAGCTTGCAAAACGGTTACTTACACACACACAGAGGAAAAGGAACACTCAGAAGAGGAAACACTGCTGAAGGAGCAGGCCTGGGGAAGCTGAGTGAGGATGATGAGATGTGATGATTCTGAGATTCCTGTGAGATATCCAAGGGAGATGTCTGGAAGGCGGTAAGATGCATGGTCTATACCTCCAGATAATGTCTGGGAAGCATCACAATGCAGTGGAAACAAGTCACAGGGCTGGTTGAGAGCACAACTACATAAAGAGAGAAGAGGCTCTTGGGTGGAAGCAAAGGAACCCAAACATTTAAAGAATAAGCAGAAGAGCCTACCAAGGAGACTGAGAAGGAATCACCAATGTTCTTAGGCTAATGTGAACATGACTGTCAAAAGAGTCACTTTTCCAAATTTGAATAGTGCTAATAAAGATACTAAGACCGTTTTGTTAATTTTGTCTAAGTACAGTAAGTGTAAATGTCATATTTGAAAACAAGATTTCTAAGGCTTTCCCCTAAAAAACTACAACTACCAATAAACATATGAAAAATTTTTCAGGGGCGACCGTAGCTCAGTGCTTAGGGCATATGCTCTGGGGCTGGTGGATTCAAGCCCAGCCTGGGCCTGCTAAAAATAAAAAAAAAGAAAAGAAAAATTTTTCAATCTCCTTCATAGAAATGCTGATCAAAATACACATCAAATTTGACTTTGGAGAAAGTCCCTGTCTGTTCATTTCTTAACTATATTACTTGGGACTGACCAGGGTGCAATGAGACAGGCCTTCTCATCATGCTGGTGGGACTAAATGGAGGGCAATTTGTCTAAATTCACCTAATACCACCTAAATGTTTATCCTGCAACCTAGCAATTACACTTTTTAAACTAACTCATATACAATTAAATAGATTTATGTAGGAGTCACATTAAAAAACTCGTGTAAAAGTATTTCTGCTGTGGCATTATTTTTAAAAGCAACATTTTGAAATTTGAATGTGTAATTAATTATGTGGAAATGATTAAATTGTCCTACATCTATATGATGGAATTGTATGCAATTATTAAAAATCATGTTTGAATAATTAAAAATTTACAATATTAAATGAAATACACATAATTCCGGGCAGTGCCTGTGGCTCAGTGAGTAGTGCACTGGCCCCATATACCAAAGGTGGCGGGTTCAAACCCAGCCTCTGCTGAACTGCAACAAGAAACAGCCAGGCCTTGTGGTGGGCGCCTCTAGTCCCAGCTACTCGGAAGGCTGAGGCAAGAGAATGGCCTAAGCCCAGGAGTTGGAGGTTGCTGTGAGCTGTGATGCGATGCCACAGCACTCTACCGAATGCGATAAAGTGAGACTCTGTTTCTACAAAAAAAAAAAAAAAAAGAAAGAAATATACATAATTCCACTTTATGATAAATATACACATAAATACATACAGAGACAGCAAAAGAAAATACTCCAAAATAATAGTAATTAGAATTACAAATAAAATTTTCACTTTCTTCTTTACACATTTCTATATTTTCGCAATTTTCTACAATGCACATTGTAATTTTTTACAATTTTAAATAAATATTCCTCCTATTACATACTAATAATAATTTCATTAGTAAAAGCTCTTCTTTTAAATTTCAAAATACTTCTATTGTCCCTAAAGACATTTTTATAGATCCTAATAGGGAATTTTGGTTCTAGTTCTTATATAATATTGCCACTATTTTCTATAGTGCTATTTTCAAAACAGAGGGCAGCAGGGCACACTGGATCACTATTGAAAGCCACAAGTGAATACTGGCACTTACTTCCGACCAAGAAATAGTCTAAATTATACCCTTATAAAATGAAAACTACAGATGAAAATGTATAATACTGAAAATGGCTGTGATTTAGATCTGAGATAGCTAGAGACACAGAAGATCTATGTTAACTGAAGCTAACCACTCAAAACCATTAGTAAATGAGTTTTGAGCACTTCCAATTATGAGCTAAAAGTCAACCCTTAATTTTATTATTCAAAGAAAGACTTAAAACCTTTTTAAAAATATTCTTTCCACTTTCTCATATGATGATCTTACTTAAGAATTTTCACTTGTTGACTAAACAATATTATAGACAAACTTAAAGATTACTGCTTAAAACAAAGTATGTTAACTGATTATCTTAGATTGCTGCAACTGAGCAGTCATTTCTATTAATAAACAATTGTGTAGAATAAAGAGACATTTATAACCACTAAAATTAAGAAATTTTCTTAATGATCCCAGTAACTGGCTCAGAATTTTGCCAAAGATGCTAATAAAAATCCAAGAAAAATATACTATTGATAAAACTTTTATTCAAACATGTCTGAGTATAAATAAGTCCTTGTTAATTTCAACAGTGGATAATGAAAATAATGATAACTCAATATTGTATTTACTCAATATACACTTTTTTATGCTTATTTTCAAAAACTTTTATGTTACTT
>CAUYON010081774.1:0-30980 GCA_963573935.1 Arctocebus calabarensis
TAAGACAGACAAAAATTACCTTTGAGGGTCCTGGGAGAACTGGTTAGCCATAGGCAAAAGACCAAAACTGGGGCGGCGCCTGTGGCTCAGCGAGTGGGGCGCCGGCCCCATATACCAAGGGTGGCAGGTTCAAACCCGGCCCCGGCCAAACTGCATCAAAAAATAGCCGGGCGCTGTGGCGGGCGCCTGTAGTCCCAGCAACTCGGGAGGCTGAGGCAAGAGAATCGCCAAGCCCAAGAGCTGGAGGTTGCTGTGAGCTGTGACTGCCCTGCACTCCACTGAGGGCGATAAAGTGAGACTCTGTCTCTACAAAAAAAAAAAAAAAGACCCAAACTGGACCCGTCTCTCATCCCTTAGAAAACTGACTCATGAAATGCAAATTAAAACCAAAATGAGGGCGGCGCCTGTGGCTCAAAGGAGTGGGGCGCCGGCCCCATATACCGGAGGTGGCGGGTTCAAACCCAGCCCCGGCCAAATGCTGCAAAACAAACAAACAAACAAAAAAAACACCCAAATGAGGGCCGTTCACGGAGGCGGGGTAAGGCGGAGCGGCAGCCAGCCGGGCGAGGGGCGGGAAGCGGGCAGGTCCCTGGCCGAGGCCTTGAGCCTCCGCACTGCAGCTCCAGATTTGGAAATGCATCCTGATTCCGTCCGCTGGCAATGAGGCTCATGGAGGTAATCTGGGAAACAAGGGCTACGACACTGAATGGGAACTGGCTTTTGGCTATTGTGGACCACTTGGAAGTGGCTAGAAACCCTCCCGGCTTGGCTTGTGTTGAATTCGAAGATCCTGAGACGCAGCTGAGCTGTCGGGGGCTGGGAGGACCGTTGGCCCAGCTCCCTCCTGGGTCGCCGCCCTCCACCTGGCCCGGGCTCCAGCCGGAGCAGGTCCCTGTCCAGAGAGATCCCTGCCTCGGGACAGGGATCACAGGCTCCCCATCCTCCTCCAGGTCAAATGAAGGGAAGAGAAGTGGTGGACGCGGACTTCATTCAGCAGGAGTATGCATAGAAATTTCAAGTTTCGTTTGAGACTTCATAAGCCTGGTGCATTTTTAAGATGTTTTAGCTGCTCAAATTTGTTTGCCTCTTGGAACAGTGACACACAAAATGTAATTCTCTGTGGTTTGAAATGGATCATATGAGGCATGTGATACTGAGAGTTGTTACTTTACAATGTTCCCTTAAGCAAAATTGAATTTGCTTTGAATTTTAGTTTTGCATAGACTGATAATAAACCTCTAAATCCTGCCACCCCCCCAAAACAAACAAAAAAGATACTACTACACATCCATTAAAACTGAAAAATAAATTTCAAAAACTGACAATACCAAATGTTAAAAAAAAACAAACAACTGACTCATGATGGATAAAAGATTTAATTTTAAGACATTAAACATTAAGAATTCTAGAAGATGGCCTGGTACCTGTAGCTCAAGTGGCTAAGGCGCCAGCCACATACACCAGAGCTGGTGGGTTCAAATCCAGCCCAGGCCCGCCAAACCACAATGACACCTCCCCCCAACAAATAGCCGGGCGTTGTGGTGGGTGCATGTAGTCCCAGCTACTTGGGAGGCTGAGGCAAGGAGTTGGAGGTTGCTGTGAGCTATGATGCCACAGCACTCTCCCCTGGGCAACAGCTTGAGGCTCTGTCTAAAAAAAAAAAAAAAAAGAAGAATTCTAGAAGAAAGTGTGGGAAAAACTCTTGAGAGCATCGGCCTGGGGAAGAATTTTATGAAGAAGACCCATTGGTAATCACAGCAACAATTAAAATAAATAAATGGAACCTGATCAAGCTAAAAAGTTTCTGCACAGCGAAGGATATGATAATTAAAGCAAATAGACAATGTTCAGAATGGGAGAAGATATTTTCATGTTATGAATCTGACAAAGGGCTGATAACCAAAATCTACAGAGAACTCAAAACTAATGAGCAAGAAAAGAACAAACAATACCATTTATCTTTGGGCAAGAGACGTGAACAGAACCTTCTCCCAAGTAGACAGACTAATGGCTAATAAACACACGAAAAAAGGCTCATCATCCCTAATCATCTGAGAAATACAAATCAAAATCACCCCGAGATATCTCCTAACCCCAGTGAGAACAGCGCACATCAGAAAGTCCCAACGCTGCTGATGCTGGCGCGGATGTGGAGAGAACTGCTGGTGGGGCTGCAAACTAATACAGCCTCTTTGGAAAGAAGTGTGAAAAATCCTCAAAGAGCTAAGACTAGACTCTCCATTGGATCCCACATTCCCATTACTAGACATCGGCCCAGAAGAAAAAAAAATATCATTTAACCCTAAGGACATTTGCACTTGAATGTTTACTGCAGCTCAACTCACAATCACCAAGATGTGGAAACAACCATCAACTCACAAATGGATTAATAAAGGATGGTATATGTACACCATGGAATACTATCCAGACAGAAAAATGATGGAGACTTTACATCCTATTTACCTGGATTGATCTGGTGTAAAGTATCACTAGAATGGAAAAGCAAGTATCCAATGCAGTCAATACTAATATGAAACAAAGGAACAGCTGACAATCATGTGAGAGAAACACACAACTACATTCAAGTAGGGGGAGTGGGAAGGAAGGAGGGAGCAGGAAGCAGGCTGGGGAGGCTCCGTGTGCTCTCACCTCACAGCACAGTGCAGGGGATACGACACAGCTCCTAGGTGAAGGGCTCAACTAGCACTTGATGTAACCTAATTGTTGGTACCCTTATATCAATCTGAAATAAAATAATATAAAGGGACAGAGGAGAAAACATGTGCTCACACGAAAAAGGTTACCTTCACAATGTGGAGAGGTGGGAACTCTCTCGCACTGTTGGTAGGAATGGAAAATGGTGCAGCTGCTTTGGAAAACAATATGGTGGTTTCTCAAAATGTTAAACATAAAAATACCATAAACGCTAGCATTTTCACTCTTCGATGGGCAGCATTGTTCATAATAGTCAAAAAGTGGCACGACACGAACGCTCAGCTGATGGACCTATAAATGGTGTGAGGCATGGTGGAACATTACCCAAGCATGCTCACCTGCTCCAACATGGATGGAAAGCAAGAACATTAAGCTAAGTGAAAGAATTCACTAATAGACCACATACTGTATGATTTCATTTACAGGATTGTCCAGAAATGGCAAATAGTATGTAGAGACAGAAAGTAGACAAAGAATTGACTAAAAGACGACATACTGTATGATTTCATTTACAGGATTGTCCAGAAATGGCAAATAGTATATAGAGACAGAAAGTAGATGAACAGTTGCCGAGGGTGGGAATGGGGATTAACCATTAACTAACTGATCATAAGGGAACTTACTGGGGAGCTGGAACTTTGCTGAAACCAATTTATGGTGCTGATCTTATCACTCAGTAAAGTTCCAAGATCATTGAATTCTACCTTTGAAATAGGTAAATTTTATGTCGTGTAAAGTACATCTCAATGAAAGCAGCATGTTAGGAGGCTGGGGAAGGGTGAGGTGAGTGAACGGTGGGCCTGGGAGGGCTGTCTTAGCTCCGAGGTTCCTTTTCCTCAATGGTTCTGTGCTCTGTCTGCTTCTCCCCATTCCTACTGCCACCATCACTGCCTGACCACTGCCGCTGCACCCCTGATGGCCTCCTGCTCTTTTGCCATCCACATTTGGGGGCTTGGTGTCTTTTTGAAATGCAGCTTTGATTGGGTCACCACAACTAGCAGGTCAAAGCCATCTGAGGGTGTTGTAGCCGTGAGTCTCCACACACAGACCTGCATGTAGAACTCTACTTCTGCAGGGTACACACTTCTGTCTCTGTTTTCTGTCAACCCTTATTCCAGTGGCTGGTGACGCTTCATCTTTGTTGATTCTGGGGCTCAGTTTTCCTCAGGTGGCTTAAATAGAGCAGGGGCCTTTGTGGCTCCTTTGCTTCTCTTGGGAACCTGGCCACATGTGCACGATTCGCCTCTGGCTGCTCTCTGCCAATCCAGGACCACTTGGGCATGCAGGAATCAAGCAGCACCACGTGCCACCAGCGTCACGAGTGGCAGCCTCTGTGGGACTGTGGAAGGCCATTGGCTCCAGTGCATCCCAGCTGTTTTCATTCTCTGGAGCCTTCCTGCCTTGAGGGGGCCTTGCCTGGAGTGTGGTTTGCAAGGCCCCCTCCCCCACATGCACTCAGTTCTGTCCGCTCTCACTAGTTTCCCTCTGGCTCATCTGTGCCTGAGCTGTAGGAAATTATTTTCCAGTCTGGGCATGGAGAAACCTGTTCTTAGGACGTTTCCATCATGAATTTTGTCTCTACTTCCAAGTCTTCTCATTCTCCTGGTGAGCAACATGGCAGAAGGGCCTCGTTGTCTCCCTGTGTCCGTGTGTCCTTCTTCCTTTTAATGATACTGCAAGATAAGCCAATAATAAAAATTAGTCTTTTCAACAAATGGTGCTGAGACAACTGGGTACATACATTCAAAAAGAATGTTTTGGACCCCTGCCTCCCACCACATACAAAAATGTCTCAAAATGGATCAAAGACCCAAATGTAAGAAGTAAACTGTAACTCTTTGAGGAAAACATAGGCATAAATTCTTGCGACCTAAGATCAGGCAAGGATTCTTAGATATGACACTAAAAGCATGAACAACTAAAGGGAAACAAAACTAGACAAACTAGACTTCATCAAAATTAAGAACTTTTGTGTTTCAAAAATACTATCAATTGGCTGGGTTTGGTGGCTCATTCCAGTAATCCTAGCACTCTGGGAGGCTGAGGTGGGTGGATTGCTTGAGCTCAGGAATGAGCCCAGTCTGAGCAAGAATGAGACTCCATCTCTACTAAAAATAGGAAAAACTAGGTGGGCACCATCATGGGCACCTGTAGTCCCAGTATTTGGGGGCTGCTTGGGCCCAACAGTTTGAGGTTGCAGTGAGCTATGATACCATAGCTCTCTACCCAGGGTGACAGCGTGAGACTCTGTTTCAAAAAAAGAAAAAAAGAAAGAAAGAAAAAAGAATTACTATTAATAAGGACAACTCAGAATAGGAGAAAATATTTGCAAGTCATAGCTCCAATAAGGATCTAGTATCTAAAGTGTATGAAGAACTCTTTAAACTCAATAATGAAGAGGCAACACAATTTTTTAAATGGACAAAGAACGTGAATGGGTGTTTTTTTTCAAAGAGGATAAACAAATGGCAGTCCACACGTGAAATAATGCTCAGCATGGTCAGTGTTTAGGGTCAGCATGGTGAGAACCACTATGAGGTGCCACTGCACACCTTCTAGAATGGATACAACAAAGATGGACAATACAGTTTATGAACATAGCAAAACACTGCAGCCCTCATGTCTTGCTGCTGGGTATGTAGAATGATGTAGCCATTTTGGAACCAGGCAGGCAGCTTCTCAAAAAGTTGAACAGAAAACTACCACATGACCCATCTTCTACTCCTAGGTATGTATGAAAACGTCTGTCCACACACTTAGATTACGTTCAAAGCAGCATTATCCGTAATAGCCAAAGAGTGTAAACAACCCAAATGTCCATCAGCTGATGGACAGGTAGACAAAAAGTAATGTATCTGTGCAATGTAATATTATTTTGCCATAAAAGAGAGTGAAAAAGTGGTATGTGAATTAGATGTCAATGAAGCTGTTATTAAAAAAGAAGGTGCGATGAGTGAAGGACTCATGTATGATAGAACTTGGATAAACCTTAAAAATATTATGCTACGTCAAAGAGGCCAGACACAGAAGGCCGCATGTTGTACAATATCATTCACATGAAAAGGAAAACCCAAAGAGACAGAATTTAGATTGGTTCCTCCCAGAGGCTGGGCAAAGGCTGAATGAGGACTGATGGCTGATGGGCACGGAGTTTCCTTATGAATGATAAAGTTTTTCTGAAATTAGGTAATGGTTGCAAAACTACATGTATATAATAAAACTACTGAATTGTAAAAACTTAAAGGGTGAATTTATGGTATATGGATTCTATCTCTATGAAAATATTAAAAAGTAATAGGACACTCTGAATTTGAGTTAGCTACATGGTTGCCTAGCTTAGTGACTACACTTCCCAGACTACCTTGCAATTAGGTATGGTCATGTGACAAGCTTGGACCAGTGGGATTCCAGGAGAAGTGATTAATGCCAGCCTTGCTGCTCATCCTGCAGTTCCTCTTTTTCCTTCTTGTGGCTGGAATGCAAACCTGAAGGTGACTAGCTGCCACCAGGCAGGCAAAGACAAAACCCTAGGATGGCAGAGCAATAAGATGGAAGGAACCTGGATTTTCATACACTCTTATGGAGAAGAACTGCTCTGTCATCCCAGGCTGCTCCTGCTGAACTGTTTCCTGAGAGAAGAATAAACCTTGATGTTACAAAGCCAAAAGTCATGGAAAGATTCACTTTCCCTCATCTGCTTCCAACTTTGACATGTCCCTCTCCAAGACACTGTGTACAGAAATGGCCTGATGACTCGACTGGAGGAGAGATAAACGAAAGGTTGAAGGAAGTCGGGGTGAAAACTGACAATTTAAAAAACATTGTTCCAAAACTGTGTAGTTTTATGGCTCTTAGGATGAAGATGAGATATTAAACATGCCCTGGATTTGCCCAGACCCTAGATCAGGCTGGGATATGGCCCTGCCCTGTCCCCTCCTAGTGCATGTTCCCCAGGTACTTTCACTGCACTGGCCACTTCAGAGCCCTTTTCACCTTTTCTAACCATACACTCATTTGTGTTTCCTCTTGGCTGACAGCGGTCTTTTCCATGAGGATGTGAATCTGAGGAAGGCAGAGACCATGTCTGTTTAACAGATTATGGGTAGAACTTGATGCATAATAAATGCTTCATAGCATTTATATGAATGAATTAATGAGTGGAAGTGTTATAAATTAGGGGCTTTTGTTAGTCTCTTGATTGCAAATGACAGAATTGCAACTCAAATGCTTGCATAAGAACCAGGTGGTGTGGCTGATGTAATTGGGAAATGTAAGATACTGGACAGGCTTTCTCCATCATTGTCTTGTTGTCCTCTATGTAGGTTTCTGACAAGGTGGCACAGAAGTCCCTGGCACTCTCAACCTCTTGTCCTTCCAGCTAAGCCAACTTGCAGTTCCAGCCAACTCCCAGAATTTACTGATTGGCCCAACCTATGTCACATGATTACCCATGAACCAATCTCCAAGGTGGAGATGAGGAAAGGGGCTTTCCAGGCAATGTTTGTGGAAAGGCGCAGCGTCGGGGTGGGCAAGAGAAAACCCTATCCTAGGACAATAGGTCCTAAGAAAGGCAGGCTAGGGTCACAACAAGAATTCAGGGTAGAGCAAGCAGAGGCTTTGATGCTTAGTTGGGGGATCTTGGCTGAGTCTTAACTTCACCTAGCTTTGATTTCTCCACTCAGAAAATGGGGATTTAAAAAATCCTAAGTGATAGAGGCTTTGTGGGGATTTCATGACACAAGATACATGAAAGAGCTTTGTAATCAGGGAAGTGAACAAAGATGGAAACCCACATGAAGTGCATTGGCGAGGAAGAGGAATGCATTTGTTAGCTTCTGTCCATCGCAAGTGCAATGGCTGTCATCAATGAGAAGTGTCTTCATCAATAAAAAGTTTATTTTCTCATATAATGTGGAGCCCAGAAGATGCAGGACTTCCAAGTTTGGATAAGCTAGTGGATCCCAAATGCCAGCAAGGAGCCAAAGCCTTTCATCTCCCTCCTGCCATCCTCACCGTGTGCCTGGTCATGAGTTGCTGCTGCAAGTGTCAAGGGTGGAAGAGTTCACATCTGGGGAAGAGGACGTGCATCTTCCTTCCCATCACAGGGAAGCTTTTAGTCGAGGTTTTTGTTCATCAATAATGGTGACTTAAGTTTATGCCATCTCCCCAAAAGGAATTTTTATGATGGCACAGTAGTCAAAATTAGATTTGCTGCATGTTATAGAAAACCTTAAAATAATGGCAGTTTAAATCAGATGGGAGATTCGTGCATGTAAGAATTCCACAGATGGATAGTCCATGGCTGTGAAGGATTTCCACAGAGTTAGGGACCTAGGCTTCTTTCAGCCCAACACTTTATCCCATGGCCCAAGATGGCGGCTGGAGCTCTAGACATTGGGTCCATATGTGAGGCTGCAGGATAGAGAAAGATCTGGGTAAAGAAGAGAGGAAAAATCCTTCTGCTAGGTATTTGCTCAAGACAAATGAAAATGTCTGTACATACAAAGAGTTTTGTGAGAAAGGTTAGGGATGCTTTATTCCTTACTGCCCCAACTGAAAACCACAAATGCCTGTTAATTGGTTATTGATACATATGCAATGATACAGGTGAATTAGAAAGCATTCTGTAAGGCAGAAGCTATGTGACCTTTTATGACCTAACTTTGAATGTCACATAGCATAATATAGCATGCCACCATACTATAGTGATAGAACTGTTAAAACAATATGCTTAGGGGCTGGGCACAGTGGCTCATGCCCTATCCTAGCACTTTAGGAGGCTGAGGTGGGAGGATCACTTGAGGTCAGGAGTTTGAGACCAGCCTGAGGAGCATAGTGAGACCTCAAGACTCTGTCTCTTCAAAGAAATTTTTAAAAATTAGCTAGGAGTGGTGGTAGTCTCAGCTACATGGGAGGCTAAGGGGGGAGGATTACTTTGAGCCCAGGAGTGTGAGGCTTGAGGGAGCTACAATGATGCTACTGCACTGTGGCCCAGCAGGCATAGCAAGACCTCATCTCCTCCTCAAACAAAATAAACAAACAAAACAACCATGCCTAGATCCAAAGGGAGAGGTCAAAAGGAGAGAATGTCAGAGAATTTGCACATACATTTTAGAACCTCCACAAGTGTCATCTTGGATCAGAGGTAGAGATGGGGGGGGGAGGTTTAAGGGTGTTAGATGATGCTGATTGCATAAAACATTCAGGCAAAAGGAGAAACTATTGGATTCAACAATTAAGCCATCCCAAGGAAATTCTCTCAAGGGCCTTTGGGGGCAGTGGGAAGTGGGAAAGCTAAGACACGCTGATGTGGCAGCAGGAAAAACACACACACTTCCCGGAGCAGGTGGGCCGAGTTAGAGGGCAGGATAGAGGCCTCCTACACACAACTCTTAGCATCTCTGAAAAGAGCTGTCTATATTCCTGCCTTCATTCCTTACACCCACCCGCTCCCTAAGCCTTGGACATCTATCTGAATTCTGCTCCATTGTCCCTGAACTTCTTTGGAAAGTACATCTCTCATCTGCTTGGGCCATTTGAGGCGCTCAGTATGTGGCTTCCTCCCTTCTCCCACATTCTTCCTGATTTTCTGGCTGCTCCTCTGATGCCCATGGTCACTTCCACTTGCCTCCCATCAGCCCTGGTTCCTCTTCTCTCTTGACCCCTCTTGTGCACTCTCACGCCTTCAGATCTTACCTCTTTGCTGAGAACTTTCCATCTGTTTGCCCCAGTGGCTTCTCTCCTGCGCATCAGACCTTGATATTGCATTGCTTCCTGGGGATCTGGACACCACACAGCATCTCAGACTGAGATGCCCAAGAGAAGCTCATTATCCCCTCTTCTCGGCTAGAAGAGGGGATAATGAGCCCCCTCGACTGCTCCTTTCCCTGAGTCCTTGTCTCTGTGAAGGGCCCACCAACCATGGAATCATCAGATTAGAAACCTCCATAGTGCCCTATTCTCCTCCCTCTTCCTACATCATCCAATCAGTAGGGTTTGATGATTAGCTTCTGAGATCAGGTGCATTCAGGGTGATATGGCTGTAGACAAAACTCTTGGCCTGCTCTTATTTCTGACACCAACTTTAAGTTTGGGGTTCACCGAGTTTTGATAATAAGAAAGACTTACAGAACTCACTAAAAGCGGGTACACTCCAGCTTATAGTTTATTATATGAAAAGATACAAATTAAGATCAGCCAGAGAAAGAGGTGCAGAGGCCAAGTTCAGGAAAAAGACCAAAGCAGAGTTTCCATTGTTTTCTTCTTGTGGAGCCAGGACGTGTTACTCCCTGGCACTGATGTGGGACAGTGCACATGGAGTATTGCCACCTGGGGAAACTCACACAAACCTCTTTACTCGGACTCCATTGCACAGGCATGATTGATTGATCACCCACATGATTGATTGATCACCCTCATGGCTGAGTTTAAGCTCCAAGTTGACTGATACCACTGACCCTCAGTCACATTGGTCTTTCTAGTGTGTCCAATCTCTGTTCAAAGGTGTGGATGGCGCCCAACACGAAATCAAATTGTTAGACTATCCAGTGTGACCCAAGGCCCCCAGTCAGACAGATACTCCCATCAGATATAGCATTCCAAGGACTGAGAGATTACCTCCAAGAAGCTATGGGCAATGGCTAGACCTATTTGATGTAAGAGAAATTTCTTTACTACCCCCATCACGTCAAGGGAGCCCGAATTTGATGAATCCATTTGTGAATCAATTTATGTCCTGTGGCATTGTTGAAAACAACAGACCAATCAACCTCAGTTAATGCAGTTTAATAGCTAAGCATGAGCTCAGCGCCTGTCGCTCAAAGGGCTAAGGTGCCAGTCATGTACACCTGAGCTGGCAGGTTTGAATCCAGCCTGGGCCCACCAAACAACAACAACGGCTGCAACCAAAAAATGGCCGGGTGTTGTGGCGGGCGCCTACTACAGCTACTTGGGAGGTGGAGGCAAGAGACTTGCTTGAGCCTAGGAATTGGAAGTTACTGTGAGCTGGGATGCCACAGCACTCTATCCAGGGTGACAGCTTGAGGCTCTGTCTCAAAAAATAATAATAATAATAATAGCTAGGCATGGTCTGAGAAAGACAGTGGAAGAGAGATCTGTCCATTTAATCCCAGAATGGCTGTGGATGTACCCCAAACTGCAGTCCCCAGGAAGCAATGTCAGAGGCTTAACATTTTAGGGTGGTGGTGAGAGCTGACTTTATTATCATAATTCACCTAGTCACGTAACAAGTAAATAAGAAAACAACAATATGAAGCCTGGGGAAGCGGAGGCGGCAGAGTGGTTACAATATATTATCTTAATTCTCTAGTCTCAAACAAAAAATTCTAAGATGTGCAAAAAAACCGGAAAATATAACCTGTACACCAGAAAAAAAGGAAGCCAACAAAAACTACCTGTTAGAGCCACAATGTTAGATTTGACAAGCACTTTGATATGGCTATTATAAATATATTCAAAGAACTAAAGAAAACATAACTAAAGAAGTAAAGGAATTTATGATGACAATGCTACATCAAATAGAGAATATCAATAAAGAGATACAAATTAAGATGAATATATGGAAATACTTGAATTGAAAAATATTATAAATAAAATGAAAAATTCACTAGAGAAACTCAACAGTGGATTTGAATTGGCAAAACAAGAACTGGCAAATTTGAAGGTAGATCAATAGACATTATTCAGTCCCGTGAATAAAGAGATAGAATGAAGAAAAAGAAACAGAGTCTCAGAGAAACCATTAAGCACATTAATGTATGTGTAATAGGAATATCAGGAGAGGGGAGACAGAAAGGAGCATAAAAATGATTTGAAGAAGAAATGGCTGAAAACTTACCAGCTTTATTGAAAAATACTAATCAATACATCCAGGAAGTTCAACAAACTCCAAGCAGAATAAATACAAAGAGATCCACAAACAAACACATCATTGTGAAGATGCTAAAAGCCAAAGATAAGAAGAAAGTCTTGAAAGCAGTGAGAGAAAAATGACTCATTGCTTACAAGAGAACCCCAGTAAAGATTAAAGCCGACTTCTCTTCAGAAACAAAGGAGATCAAGAGACAGTGGGATAACATCTTCAGTGATCAAAGAAGAAAACAATCAATCAAGACTCTTATATCAGCAAAGCTGTCTTTCAGAAATGAAGGTGAAATACAGGTAACCCTCCCCCACACACACACACAATTTAAGAGAATTTGTTGCTGGCAGAACTGCCTCACAAAAAATACTAAAGATAGTTAGTTCTTTAGGCTGAAAGTGAGTAACACCAGACCGTAATTCAAATTCCTACAACAACAAAAAATGAAATTAAAAAAACAAAATAAAAGCAAATGAACAAAAAAACCAAAGAACATTGATAAAGGTGATTATGTAAGTACAAATACAGGTATAAATATAAGCAAAATATGTAAGTATATTTTTCCTCATCTCTTCTCTTAACTAATTTTAAGCAACCATACAAAATACAATGTAATGCGTTGTTTGGCCTATACTACATACAAATGTAATATATTTGCGAATAATAACACAAAGGAGGTGTATAGGCACAAAGTTGTATTTGAGCTAAGATAATGACTCCAGATAGTAACTTGAATCCACAGAAATACAGAGAACCATGAATGATAAATAGGAGATAAAATATAAGAAAACCTGTAAATACAGTTGTGGCAATTGCACACAAATTTTATGGCCGCCCTATATATAATTGTTCTCTTTTCTTTTTACACTTTCTTTACAAGACATGAAATTATATAAAGTAATAGTTATAATGTGCTGTTGAGTTTGCAATTTTAATAAATGTAACATAAAATTAATAAAAATACTACAAAAAGGAGGAAAAGTAAATAGAGCTATATAGAAGTAACATTTTATTGGAGTTAAGTTAGTATAAATCTGAAGCTGATGATTTATACTGAAGACTATCTGGAAAAAATACAGTGAGGAGAGCACTGAATAAATTTAAAGGCACCAATAACATTTAATGCAAAGGAAAGCAATAAAGAATGAACAGAGGAACAAAATAAAACAGGAGACATAAAGAAAATAAAAAGTAAAATAGTAGATGAAAATCCAAATATATCAATAACATTACATGTAAATGGATTAAACAATCCAATCAAAAGGCAGAGATTGTCAAAATGGAAAAACAAACAAGACCCAACTATATATTGTCTAAAGGAGGCACATTCTAGAATCAAAGACACAAACAGATTCAAAGTACAAGAATGAAAAAGGATATATTACGCAAACAGCAACCACAAGAAGACCAGATTAGCTACTCTGATGTAAGACAAAAATAGACTTTTATCAGCTCAGCACCTATGGCTCAAGCGGCTAAGGTGCCAGTCACATACACCTGAGCTGGAGGGTTTGAATCCAGCCCGGGCCTGCCAAACAACAATGATGGCTGCAACCAAAACATAGCTGGGCATTGTGGGGGGCACCTGTGGTCCCAGCTACTTGGGAGGTGGAGGCAGGAGAATCACCCAGGAGTTGGAAGTTGCTGTGAGCTGTGATGTCACAGCACTCTACCCAGGGTGACAGCTTGAGGCTCTGTCTCAAAAAAAAATAGAGTTTTATCAATAGACTTTTTAATCTTTGAATTAGGAAAAGAGAGAGAAGACTCACATTAACAGAATCAGAAATGAATAGAGAGAACATTGCTACTGATCAGACAGAAATAAAAATGGTTGTGAAGAAATACTATATTTAGATAGGCATGGTGGCTCATGACTGTCATCCTAGCTCTCTGGGAGGCTGAGGTCAGTGGGTTGCTTGAGCTCAAGAGTTCTAGAGCAGCCTGAGCAAGAGTGAGACCCCATCTCTACCAAAAAACAAAAACCAAAACCTATATTTAATTGTATACTAATAAATTAGATAACTTAGGTGAAATGAACAAAATCCTAGAAAAATACAAATTACCAAAACTGATTCAAGAAGAAACAATCTGAGAAGACCTATAGCGGGTAAAGAGGTTGAGTTAGTAATAAATAGCAACAACAAAACTGCGCTCGCAAAGAAAAGCACAAGGACAGATGACTTCACTGGTGAGTTCTCACCAAACATTTAAAGAATACTTATGCTTCATATTTTTTTCTAAAAAAAGAACAGGACAGAACAATGACCAAATCTTTAATGAAAACTAGCAAAGTGAATACAGCAATAGATATCAAAAAATAGACATCGACACAGGATGACCAAGTGTGATTTATCCCAAGAATGTAAGTTTGGTTCAACATCTAAAAATCAATCAATGTAATGCATTATATCAATAAAATGAAGGAAAAAAACGAATGATCATCTCAACAGAAGTGGAAAGAAGCATTTGACAAAATCCAATAGGGTGGTGCCTCTGGCTCGAAGGAATAGGGCGCTGGCCCCATATACCAGAGGAGGTGGGTTCAAAACACAGCCCTGGCCAAAAAAACAAAACAAAACAAAACAAAAAACCTGCAAAAAAGAAAAAAATCCAATAAATTTTCATGAGACAAACATTCAACAAACCTATAAAAGAAAGGCATTTCCTTGAGACATTAAAGGACATCAACAAAAAACCCACTCCCACATCATAGTTAATGGTGATAGACTAGATACTCCCCCCCTAAGATTAGAAACAAAACAAGATGTCCACTCCTGCACTTCTGTTCAACATTATATCAAAGGTTCTAGCCCCACAGACAAGCAATTAAAGTTAATATAATGCATTTACATTGGAAAGAAAGAAGTAAAATTATCTCTATTCACAGATGGCATGATATTACATACAGGAAATGCTAAGGAAACTGCTAAAAAACTATTAGAGCTGATAATGAATTTGGCATGTTGAAGGATACAGGATCAGTACATAAAAGTTGATTATATTTCCATACACCTGCAATGAACGATCTAAAAATGAAATTCAGAAAACAAGTCAATAGTACCAAAAAAGCTAAAACCCTTAGCAAAAGTACCAAAGAATAGTACCAAAAAAAGCTAAAACCCTTAGCAATAAATTTACCCCCCACAAGTGTAAAATGTAGTCCGAAAACTACAAAACAACTTTTGAAAGAAAACTGAGATAAATGAAAAAACATTCTATGTTTATGGATCAGAAGTCTTAATAATTGTTAAGATGACAAAACTCCTCGAATTGATCTACAGACTCAACAAAATCCTTCTCAGAATCACAGACGAATTCTTTATAAAAATTGAAAAGCTGGCTCTAATATTCATATGGAATTGCAAGAGATCAAGAATAGCCAAAACAATCCCGAAAAAGAATAAAGTTGGGAGACTTACATTTTTTTATTCCAAAACTTACTCCAAAGCAACAGTAATCGAGACAGTGCAGTAATAGGCTCAGGATGACCAATGGGATAGATTGAAAATCTGAAATTAAACTCGTGCATCTGTGGTCAATTGGTTTTTCACAACTTTGCCAAGAAGAATGGTCTTTTAAACCAATGGTGCTGAGACAACTAGACAGTCACATGTAACAGAATGCAGATGAACCTTTACTTACTTTACACCAGATTAAAAAATGATCAAAGACCTGTAAGACCTAAGTTACAATAAAAATAGTAGAAGAAGAAATAGAGGAGTAAATCTGCAAGACTTTGGATTTGGCAATGAAATCTTAGACATGACACAAAAAGCAAGAACAATAAGAGAAAGAAGTTAGAGTTCGGTTGGGAGTCATGGCTCATGTCTGTAATCCTGGAACTTGGGAGGTTGACATGGGTGGATTGCCTGAGCTCACAGGTTCAAGGCCAGCCTGAACCAGAGCAAGACCTTGTACCTAAAAATAGCCGGGAGTTGTGGTCGGTGCCTGTAGTCCCAGCTACTCAGGAGGCTGAGGCAAGAGAATCACTCAAGCCAGAGAGTTTGAGGTTGCTGTGAGCTGTGACATTATGACACTCTACTGAGGGCGACATAGTGAGACTGTTTCAAAAAAAAAGTTAGACTTCATCAAAATTAAAAACTTGTACTTTGAAGGAGGCCATCAAGAAAGTGAACATACAACCCACAGATTGGAAGAAAACCTTTGCAGATCATGTATCTGATAAGGGACTTATATCCACCATATATAAAGAAATCTCACAACTCAATAATAAAGAGACAATGCAATTTCGAAAACAAATAAGAGAACTGAACACGCATTTCTCCAAAGAAGATATACCAATGTCCACTTAACATTTGAAAAGATGCTCAACATCACTCACCTGAAGCCATGAGATACTGATTCACATCCACTAGGATACTGCAATAAAAATGTAAACCCATATACTGAGGGTGGCAGGTTCAAACCCGGCCTTGACCAAACTGCAAAAAAAAATAGCTGGGCGTTGTGCTGGGTGCCTGTAGTTGGGAGGCTGAGGCAGGAGAATCGCCTAAGCCCAAGAGCTGGAGTTTGCTGTGAGCTGTGATGCCACGGCACTCTACCAAGGGTGATAAAGTGAGACTCTGTCTTTTAGAAAAAAAAAAAAAGATGAAGCCAGTCACAAAAAGACCACCTATGATATAGTCCTATTTATATGAAATTCCAGAATAGGCAAATCTATAGAGTCAAAAAGTAGATTAATGGTTGCTTAGGAGTAGAGGGAATGGCAGTGAGAAGGGAGGTGACTGCTCAAGGAGGCAGGTTTCTTTTTGAACTATAAAAACATTTTAAAATTGATTATGGGGTAATTGCATATATTTATGAATGTACCCAAGACCATGGAATTTTGCACTTTGAATGGGTGAATTGTATAGTGTGTGAGTCATATCTCAATGGAACTGTTATTAAAAGCCAAACAAGGGGTGGTGCCTGTGGCTCGAAGGAGTAGGGCGCCGGCCCCATATACCGAAGGTGGTAGGTTCAAACCCAGCCCCGGCCAAAAAACTGCAAAAAAAAAAAAAAAGCCGAACAAGAATGAATCAGAAGTAGGCTACCCCTCAAAGTGTTGAATCGTCTCCAGGATGTGTTAAGGTGGCCTAAGATTGGTAGTGTTTCCACCTGGCTGTTCTCTAGAAGCAAATGTAAATCCTTTTTGAGGAAAGGTAACATCATTCAGAACCTTATATTGTCTTTCTAATTTTTTTGTAGATAATGCCTGGCACTCAATTAAAAATCACCAGGAAAATGAGAATACAGGATGTGATAGGAATCCCAAGAAAAAGAACAGAAGAGGCTCGGCGCCTGTGGCTCAACGGGCTAAGGCGCCAGCCACATACACCTGAGCTGGCGGGTTCGAATCCAGCCCGGCCCGCCAAACAACAATGAGGCTGCAACCAAAAAATGGCCGGGCATTGTGGTGGGCGCCTGTGGTCCCAGCGACTTGGGAGGCAGAGGCAGGAGACTCGCTTGAGCCCGGGAATTGGAGGTTGCTGTGAGCTGTGATGCCATAGCACTCTATCCAGGGTGACAGCTTGGGGCTCTATCTCAAAAAAAAGAAAGAAAGAAAGAAAAAGGACAGAAGAAACAGGCTTCATTATCTTCCTTCCAGGCAGGTTCTTCCCTCTGCCCTGGACTTGTTAACCCCCTGAGCAAATTCAGTCTCATCCCACCCTGTGCTTCCCCTTTACTTTTCCAGCATCTGTGAACAAATTGATGAAGTGTGTTCAGTAAGTAAGGTTTGCACAGGTCAGAATTTAACTTGTTACAGAGTTTCAGTCATCTTTCACATTTCCTAAGAAACCTACACGCATTCTTGATTCTCCTATATGTTGAAGTAAAATTTTACATGTAAAATATACACAAAACAGTAAAATACACAGAGGGCGAAAAGCTCGCAACGGATCACCTTTCACAAATGGAACACATCCATGTAACTAGCGCCCATGACGAGATGGAACATTTCCAGCACCCCAAAACCCTCCAGGGGCCCTTCCCTGTCACCAGCCTTTCCCTGAGGGTTACTATCTTCTCTTGGGATAGCTGACTGCCAACACTGCTGGGATTCATTTTGTTTGATTTAATTCAATGTATTTTCTTTCTTTCTTTTTTCTTTTTCTATTTTTTGAGATAGAGTCTCACTTTGTCACCCTTGATAGAGTGCTGTGGCATCACAGCTCACAGCAACCTCAAACTCTTGGGCTTAAGCAATTCTCTTGCCTCAGCCTCCTAAGTAACTGGGACTACAGGCGCCTGCCACAACGCTGGGCTGTTTTTTGTTGCAGTTGTAGTTATTGTTTACCTGGCCCGGGCCAGGTTCGAACCCACCTGCCTCAGTGTATGTGGCCAGTGCCGTAACCACCGTGCTACGGGGGCTGAGCCAGTCAATGTATTTTCAAGCTCATGAAGATGCTTGTACACGATTGTCCGCTGCAGCTTCGTTTGTGATAGTAAATGATGGAAAATAATCAAAATGTCCATCAATAAGGAACTGAGTAAATATATTATGGTCTCTCTTACAATAAAATTCTATGCAACCGTTAAAAGAAAAGATCCAGATATGAATCTACTGACATGGAAGGATGCCCAAGATGTGTCAGGAAAGCAGAAAAATCAAGTTTTATATCTGCCTATTTATCTGTCTCTTATTTATGTAAGAAATGCCCATATTAATTCGTGCCTCTGTGAAGGGAAGCAGATGATCTGGTGGTGTACGCAAAGGGAACAGGGATAGAAAGGGAAGGGCTTAAAAAGACGTCGAAAAGAAACTCAAGGGTGTCTATCTTTTAGGAAGAGCATGGCAATTTATATGTATTTATTTAAGACAGAGTCTCACTTTGTTGCCCTTGGCGGAGTACAATGACATCATAGCTCACAGCAAACTCAAACTCTCGGGCTTAAGCAGTCCTCTTGCCTGACTACAGGCGTCCACCACAACGCCCAGATATTTACGTAGAGAGGGGGTCTTGCTCTTGGTCAGGCTGGTCTTGAATCTGTTAGTTCAAGCAATCTGCCAGCCTTGGCCTCCCAGAGTGCTGGGATTATAGGTATGAGTTACCTCACTTGCTTCTTAAAGGTAATTTAAACTTTTAAGAAGAAAAAAATCATAATACCTGAAACTTGCCTCAGGCATTAAGGTGACTGAATTGAAAACTGTATTTATTTACTATTGAAATTTCACCTGCTTGTATCTTTTAAAATGACAAAAGGCCATCCTGTCTTCACATAAGGATTCCACTATTAGGATATCTTCTTTTTCCTTTCCTTTTTTATTTTTTTTGTAGAGACAGAGTCTCACTTTATTGCCCTCGGTAGAGTGCTGTGGCGTCACAGCTCACAGCAACCTCCAACTCCTGGACTTAGGCGATTCTCTTGCCTCAGCCTCCCAAGTAGCTGGGACTACAGGCGCCCACCACAATGCCCGGCTATTTTTCTGTTTTGCAGTTTGGCCAAGGCCGGGTTTGAACCTGCCACCTTTAATATATGGGGCCGGCGCCCTACTTGATGAGCCACAGGCACTGCCCCCTTTTTTATTTTTTTAAGAGACAGGTCTCACTTTGTCAGCCTGGAGTGCAGTGACATCATCATAGCTTGGTGCAACTTCAAACTTCTGGGCTCAAGTGATTCTCCTTCCTCAACCTTCCAAGTAGCTGTAACTAGATGTGTACACCACCATAGTTGGCTAATTTTTCTATTTTTTGTAGAGATGGGGTCTTGCCATGTTGCTCGAGCTCATCTTGAACTCCTAGCCTCAAGTGATCATCTTGCCTCAGCTGCCCAGAGTCCTGGGATTACGGGCATGAGCCACCAAGCCCATCTTCGGGTATTTTTAAAGTACCCTTTGTGTATACACACCAGAAGACATTGGTGAAGATATCCATTGTTTGTAAGAGAGAAACAATCAGTGTTCAATCATGGAAGAAGAGTTAAATAAGCCGTGGTGTAGCGATTCATCACAATGCACTAGCTAAGGAGAATGGGTAGGTCTCTATTCAATAGCGTGAATAGGCTTCTAAACACAGCTGAGTGGAAGAACCAAGGTGCCCGGTACTATGCAAACCCTAAAATGACCCTCCTTGGTGGGTGTGTGTACATATGCACACAGGGTTTCTGGACATGTCTAGATTTTACAGTGGTTCTCAACCTGTGGGTCGTGACCCCTTTTTAACAATGAAAACACATTGCGACATAAGGAAGGTTGAGAACCTCTGGCTTACTGTGTAAGGTTTCACCATGGGGGCTGAAGGTGTGATCTTGAAATGGAGTAAACTTTCGTTTCCCTGAGCACAGTGATCCAGGGACTCTGACGTCATGCCTCTCACGTGATCCTCAGAGAAGAAACCAGAGGCTCAGGGAAGGGAAGTGACTTGCCCAGGGCCACATGGAGGGTTGATGTCAAAGCCTGAGCTTGGCCACTCCTCGGAGGCTGAGGGAGGCAGGAGGGAGGTGGGGGTGTCTACCCCTCAGCTGGTGCCTTAGGATTTGGCAGGGGTTATTTAGCACCCCCATACTGAGGAGCTCTCTCCCCTTGGGCATTCTGTCCCTTCCCTGGACAGGAGGAAGTTCTTTCTAATGTGGAGCTGGGGTGTGTCTCTGTGTGACTTCAGGCAAGTTCCAGCTTCCCTGCTGGGGACAGCCCAGCAATGTGGGGGGTGGCAAGTAGATGCCCCGGAACTGCCCCTCTCCAGGGGGAGCCGCCTCTGCTCCTTACAGAGTGGGCTTTCCAGCACCCCCCTTTCCAATTGTCTCTTCTAGACGCTAGATGTCCCTGTGCCGGCCCTTTCCCTGCCCTTTGGCAGGCCTGCTGGGAGGTCCGGGGTGCCAAGGAGAACCAGATGAGACTGTCTGTAGAATGTGAAGGAGACCCTCAGGGAAGGATGCCAGTGAAGCTGGGATCTCCTGGGTCACGCGTTCCCAGGGTGACTTCAGGGAACATCTGTTCCTGACATCCTACAACACAACTTGGGCCACCCTTTAGATTGCCAAAATGGGACCCAAGCCTGAGGCTCCTCTCCTCCCAGGGAACATCGCATGGTGGTTTCCGTAAGTTGGTGTGATTGCATAACTTTCACCAACTGCCATGCCGGATATATTTTGCAACCCAGCCCGCTGTGCCACACGCATCTCGGGCACAGCCAGGCCTCCCACAGAGCCCGGAGGAAGTCTGAGAGTGAGACACACCGACAGCACCTCCTGGGAGCTTTCCGCCCAGGGCAGCTCCTGTCCCCACCCCTCTCAGGGTGCCCTGCCAGGCAGAGTGGGAGACCCCAGGGCCCTGGTGCTGTCGGAGGGGAGGCATGAGGAAGAGGTGTCCACTTCCCAGGCCACCACCTTATGCAGGAGCTCCTCTTTGGCCCCAACAGTCCCACTGGAGGGAGAGCCCCCACCTGCCAGTCCACGAGCTGAAGCCCACATGGGCCACACACCGAGGAGGACCCACAGGTGCAGGTGGTGACGCTCAGCAGGGTCCCGGGGAGCCACAGGAGAGAGTAAGCTCCAGAGTGTGTTCTGAGGACATGTCTGTCTGCTCCAGCCAGGGACAGCTGTGAATGTTGACTGAGCAGGCTTAAGGCTTGGCTGTCTCCAGAGAGCTTTAAGCCCGTGGGGGCATTCCTCCATAGGTATTTGGGTCCTATTGTTCCTGGGATGGGGGGTGATCCAGGTGGCTTTACTGTGCAGCCAAAGCAAAAGCCAGGAATCATTGGGGCCTACGGAAGGAAAGAGGACTGGGAACGCTCCCACTTCATGCAAACGTGTTTTGTGGAGTCAGGGAGGGTAGTGGACTCTGTGGTGGGTCCCACAGGCCCCCAACTCACCCCCACCTGGCGGGAGTACAGGGTATGGATGTCTCCAGCTGAGCCCCTCTCTACAAACTGCTCTCAGCTAAAGAAAGCCGCTTGTGCCAAGGTCAGACCGCTTTCAGGGGACAGTTTGCACCCATTGACCTGCCAAGGTAGTGGTTTAAAGGCCCAGCCCCCTTGCTGCAACTTGGGATGACTGAGGGCTGTGGCGGCTCCGACACTCCCATGAGGCAGGCCAAGTCCCCCTGTGACTGCTGCTCAGCCCAGCGTCTCTCTTTGCCCTGTCCTGCTTCCTTGCTGCATCACAGGACAGTGATTCGGAGGCTCCCCAACAGACCTCCTGGAGTCAGTGCCTGGGGAGTCGGCCTCTGCGAGCCACAGAGGGGCCAGAGCCAACACCAGCAAGTGCGGCTGTTCCATCGGCGGTTTCTCTGCACCTCGGTGGGGTCTTTCCCAGCCGGCCCTTCTCTGGTGCCCTCGGTGGGGCATTATGTGGACTTCCTTGAACCAGAAAGGCAGCCTGTAGCTGGAAGGAGGGAAGGTGACATGGCCACGCCTGACTGGACTTTCTGGTGAGGATACCCTCAGAGGACTAGAGGGGAAACTGGACGGGTAAACACTTGTGAATTTACTCTATTTTGGAAGATGTCAAGGACAGTTTTGGAGCAGGGAAGCAATTTGATTGCTTTTTAATTCCCACAGCAGAGGTGACCATTTACTACACTATATCCAGGCAGAACAAAACCAGAACTAGCCATCAGCAGCTTTGCCAACCCATCTTCAGGAATGTATCAGGATGAACCACTTATCAAGTGCTTATCAACTGTTATCCATTACGGCAATTGGGAATCCCAAACTCTCTTAAAAAAAAAAAAAAGAAGAAGAAAGAATGGGAGAAGGGAAGTTACCGCTGCATGTAACTAAAAAAAATCTAAGGGCGGCCGTGACAGGTGGCATTTAGCTATGACTCGATCCAGGGGCTTAAATGATGTCATCAGAACCCTGTTTGCTTTCTGTTCCCAGGGTCTGCAGGACGGCGTTCTCAGGAAGTCTTCGTCGGGTGAGGCAAATTAGCTGCAACGGTTCCAACCTAAAACCCTCTACAGTTGACGAATTAAGAGGGAAATTGAATTTCTTTTCCGGCTGCTCAAGCAAAGTCCTAGGATTCACTGAGCTTGGCCTGATTGCATTGGCTTTGGCCATCACCGAACCAGTTGCTGTCCCTTGTGATGACTGCGGTGCCATGACCGTTCATGTCTGAAATTTACCTGTAAATATTTACTGAGTTTCTGGTTGGCGTTAGGCCCTGAGATGGATTCTTGGATTATATAGATATTGTGGTCATTCACTTGCCCTCAAGAACTCACTTTCTAGTAGGGTAAACTGATATACAACAAAAATTTAAAATAATCCATTGTCTGATTTGATTCACACAATGATCTAGCAAGAGGGACTCTTATGGATATTAACTTATTCTGCAGATAAGGAAGCAGAGGCTCAGACAGTCGAAAGGTTCATGTTCAGCTTAATGGACAGTTAGGTGCCTGATAAATCCTGGTGCTGGGAGGGGTGGAGCTTCCTCTGTCCTTATCATGCCTGGTGGAGGGAGATGTGGCCAGGACTGGAGACCCAGGAGAGCCCCGGCTTCAGCCTGGAGCCCAGAATGGTCTGGTTGGGGCCCCATGAACTCCTGAGGAGATTCCCCAAATATGTGGAATTTCTTTGCCTGCAAATAATGGAAAAGCTGTCTACAGCTGACTTACGCGTCAAACCCATTTGCTGTCTCACGTCACAGTGAGTCCGGAGTCGGCATTTTAGGGCTGGTGTATACAGGGGCTGAGGGACACCGTCCAGTACCCCGTGGCTGTCCGTCTGCTCCTGACAGCCGTAGCGGGTATGCTGTCACCCCAAGGACTGGCTCTGTGGGGTCAGAGGAGGACGCCTCTCCTCCAGACTGCACAGCACAGCAATGTCGGAAGGGCGGACGGAGGCCCGTCTCTTCCTGTGCTCCTTTAGGAAGAGGAAAATGTGTCCCCAAAGCCCCCCATAAGACCACCTGCCACGTCCAGGCTCACCTTCATGCCTGATCAACACAGGACTCAGGTTCTGTAGAAATCATCTCAAAATGACAATGAGTTTCTGTCATTTAAACAAGAACAATGTTTCTGTCTCAAGGAAAAGTCCGAGTTGATAGTTCTAGACTGGTTGGTGTGTCACAACGAACAGGAACCCAGGTTCTTTCTACCTTGGGCCTTTGACATCTTCAGTTTGAGACTTTCATCTCGTGTTGCAAGTTGGCTGTGCCAGCAGGAAAGGGAGAAGGTGCTGGAGACACTCTCCCCTAAAGGCATGGCCCGGAAGCTCAGATGTAACTCTTGCTCATTTCGTTTTAATCAAGGCTTTACCCATACAGATTGCGAGGAGACCAGTAGTCCTGCAAGGCTTTTGGGGAGAAATAGCCTTCTCCTCCCCTGTGACCGGTTTGCCTCCCCATCCCTTTCAAGTTGCTGTTTCCAATTTCTCGGTTTCTCTCTGTCGTATTTACCTCCCTGTCTCTAACTGGCTTCCCTGTCGTGCTACTGCGGGGATTCCAGCTTCAGATCCTGGCTGAGGCTCTGTCCCCGCCCCTCCTCTCTCAGCATCCTGCTGTGGCCAGAGCATCCCTTTGGTTAGATCATCATGATGGAAGTGCACAGCTTTTAAGAATAAACTGTGCTTATTCTCCTTCCTTGCACGTTCTTTCTCCCTGGAGCTGATTTGTCCTGCGTTCTTCAGTTAGATTTGGCTGGGTGAAGCTCAGACTTGCAGTCCCGAGCTGGGCACCTTCTCCCAGCTTCAACGTCTTGGCGCCAACCCCCTGAAGTCCCAGGGCAGCGCCACTGGGCACAGCTCCTTCCTCCACTTGGCGCCCACCTGGACCTGGGAATCCCATCACGTCTCTCCTCTGAGTTCCCGTCACCTGCCCACCAGGAGTTATCCCTCGGTTTGCTCCCTGTTGTGGGTGGATATGACCTCCTGGTATTTTTGAAAAGGGGTCTGTGGAGGACAGATTTCTTGAGAACTTGCATGTCTGAAATGTCTTTCTTCCCCTCCTGCTAGGCTGACAGGTTGGCTCGTATGGACGTTGAGGCAGGAAGTCACGTTCCTTATGCTTTTCATCCCTCCTCTCCCCAGTTCCAAACTGCTCCCTCAGGGTTTCGAGGGTTGGTTGTGCGGCTTCTCAGCCTTCCCCATGGCTAGTGAAGATTCAGCTTTCATGGATCGGCCACGTCCCTGGGCCTAATGTCCTATAGGTCTACGGAGGTGGGAAAGATGCTCGCCATTCTACGGCATGGTCTCAGAAGTCAGAGGCATAAACTGTGGGGACAGTGCAGGGAAGTGAGGTTCAGACCTTTCACATCTCAGAGCCCGGAAGGGTCTTCTTAGAAGGATGGAGCCCTCCATTGAGAGGAGCCTGCAAACAGGAGCTGTTATTGTGCGTGAACTACAGTCACAGGAAGAATATAGCCCAGAAAAATAGTCATTAGAAGAAGTTGATAAATTGATGAAATAGTTAAAAAAAAAAAGCCTTTGTCTTACTTTTTTTTTTTTTGCAGTTTCTGACTGAGGCTGGGTTTGAACCCACCACTCCGGCATATGGGGCCGGTGCCCTATCCCTTTGAGCCACAGGTGCTACCCCCTTTGTCTTACTTCCCTAAGTGGCAGATTGGCCGCTTCTAGGGGAACATCACCCTGGAAAAGGCCACCGCCCTTTCAGAGGTCTCAGCATCCTCACCTGTCAGAGGACATAAATGCCACTGGGTGGTCTCAAAACCGTTTCCACATCAGGATGTGTCCCGCCTGCCCTGGCACTGGAAGAATGTTCACTGCTTCGCCATCTTTGCAGCCCGGGCCTCTCTTCTGAGCTCCTGCGTGTCCAACAGCCTCAGCTGTCACAAGGAGCCACAGGCCCTGCACCCCTACCCAGGTCAGGCCCACCCCCACCCCCGGCAGCACCTGACACAGGGATCTGAGTGGATGCCGCCGATGGAGGGGCCTTCGGGAGCCCCAGAGGCAAGAGGGATGAGCCAGGCTGGGAAGGCAGAGCTAAGCAAGGACATGCCCTCACTTAGCGGGGGCATCGGCCTGACACCATCAGAGCTCAGAGCAGTCATCACACCTCGGAGGTCATCCCAGCTTGACTTGGCCTTTGGTGTGTGCGCCAGGTAGCCCTTTGCACTGGGCTGCTTAAGAGGGAGGGATGGAATCGGGTGAAGCTTATCCTGCAGAGAAGGTGTGGCTGCCAACACTCACAGCAGTGAGGTATACGGCTTCAGTAAAGGGGGTCTATGGCAGGATCCCCCCAAGTATCCACCACAACATCCAGGCCTGAGCTTACCACCTTCCCTTTGGACTGGCCTCCTTACATCTCCGAGAGTGCTGGCACCCCGGCTCCTCTCCCGCCACTCCCAGCATCCCGGGAGGAAGGGCCAGGGCGTCCCCAGGAGGGACTGAGCAGCCTGTGTTCCTAGAAGCGGCAGGAATGACTCCTTTGGCCTTAAGGGGGATCTGGGCGGTGCCCGGAGGCGTTCTTTCCATTTTACAGAGGAGGAAAGTGAGTTTTACAGAGGAGGAAAGAGAGGTTAAAGAGCACATCCGTGGTCACACACCTACCAACAGTGAGCACAGCTGGGAGAGGCGCCCGAGCACGGAACTGCTGAGTCACACGCAGCGGTACCCACCTGCATGGGTTTAATAGTCAATCCTCCAGGAAATACAAAACCATCACTTTTAGTGCTTTTTCAATTTCCACACCTGACTTTAAACTTCTGACGTGCTGTCATGGAGCACGGAGGTGGGAAAGATGCTCCCCTTTCTGCAAGGTCTCTGGTGAGTGGACACAATACGCACAGGTCACCTCGAGCACAGGTGACAATGAAATGACGAAGTGACACATGTGGGGCAAATGGAAGGAAAGAATCAAACATCTATCCTGCTCTTCCTCTGTGAACTTCCCGTTGGCAACCAAACAGCTGATGAGTGGAAGTGGATCTCCATGGCAGCGTTTGGGCAGCCGAAGGGTGAGGGGACCATAGACAAGAATGCCGTCATTATGCAATTGCCCAGGAGACCATAGATCCAGGAGCTGGCCTCGGAGGCTGCTAAGTCACAAAAGGAGAGACGCTGTGGCCTCCTGATGGGAGAAGACGCCACCCGCATGAAAGACGGTCAAACGCCAATCTCATCAGGATCCAACAGGAAATACAGAAGATGGTAAAAGACACTGCAAGGTACAGATCAGCAAAACCCAGGGCACAGGACACGCGACGCGATGTGGCTTTTTCCATAAGCAAGTTGCAAGGAACATGAGGGGGATGGCATGGATTCAAAGAAACTTCGGAACCTCACCAACCCACTCAACATGGGCCCTACCTGGCTCCTGCATCAAACAAGCAAGCTGTAACTAACAGCCAGGAGACATTGGGCAGACCCTGCGGTTCTGACCAGACATTTTATATCCTTTTCATCTATTAAGGAATTACTGTTAATTTTCAAAAGTGTGTTAACTTTATTGTAGTAATGTTTTGTTTTGTTTTTTGAAAAAAAACCCTTATCCAGCGGTGCCTGTGGCTCATCGAGTGGGGTGCCGGCCCCATATACCGAAGGTGGCGGGTTCAAACCCGGCCTCGGCCAAACTGCAACAAAAAAATAGCCGGGCATTGTGGGGGGCACCTGTAGTCCCAGCTACTCGGGAGGCTGAGGGAAGAGAATCGCCTAAGCCCAGGAGTTGGAGGTTGCTGTGAGCTGTGATGCCACGGCACTCTCCTGAGGGCGATAAAGTGAGACTCTGTCTCTTAAAAAACAACCTTATCTTCTACAGCTGCACATTGGAATCCTTACAGATAATAAGATAATACGATGCTTAGGGCTTACTCCACAATAACTGGGGAGAGGGTAGAGGGGGCTTCCTGCTGCTGGGAGCTGAGTCCTGCTGCAGGTGCACTGGCCCTGTGAGGACACCTTCCTTCCTTTCCCTGCTGTAACAAACACCACACACCGAAGTGGCTTCAAACAACCTGAATTATCATTTTTTGTTTTGTAATTTAAAAGTTCAACATAGGTGTCCCAGGACTAAAGTCAAGGTGTGGGCTGGGCAGTGGTCCTTTCTGGAAGCCCCGCAGCAGGGGGATCTATTTTCTTGCCCTTTCCAGCTTCCGGAGGCCGCCTGCAGTCCTGGGCGCCTGGCCCCTTCCTCCATCTTCTGAAGCCAGCAGCCTCGAATGTCTCTGACTTTCTTCCCTTGTCACATTTCTCTCTCCAGTGTGGCCAGGACAGGTTCTCTGCTTTTAAGGATTTATTGCTCACACTGAGCTCTTCTGGATAATCCAGGATCAGCCCCCCATCTCAAGGGCTTTAACCTTAATCACATCTGCGAAGACTCTTCGGCCATGTAAGGTGACTTGTTCCCAGGTTCTGAGATTAGGACATGGATACCCTGGCAGGGGGAATTATTCTGTCTAAGGAGGAGTAGGGAGTTTCTTATTCTTGCGACTTTTGTGTAGGTTTGAAATTTTTCACAGGAATAAATTCAAAGAGAGTTTGCTTGGTGTTGGTGCCCAAAGGCTGTGATTTTAGGATGAAGGTCAAGGAGTCTTTGCACTTAAGTGGCCCCTGGAGCTCAGATGGGGAATGGCAGGGAGCAAATCTGGGGTGGGGAGACAGTGAGGGCCCCCTTCCCTCATCGGCTCAGCCGTACAGTGACTAGGCAGCCTCTGCAGTCCAGGACTTGGGGCACTGAAAGCTTCCCAGCTCCCATTGCACCCCCAGTGGCCTCTGCCAGGATGAGGCTGACCTTCGGCTCAGGGCTGTGCTCTGCTCCTGGCTGAAACCACTTGTTGCAGGTTTTGGTGAGGCAGAGCCCACGGCATCACCTTCCAAGCAGGGTCTGGCCTGGCCACTGAGACCATTATAAAAACTATGTTTATAGCCACTTCGTGCTATGGATGGTTATCAAGAACTCACTTTGTGCCAGGCACAATTTTAAACACCTTATTTATATGAGCTCGTTTAATCTGCACCGAGATCCCAGGAAGAAGGCCGGTGTTTCCATCATTTTTAGATGGTCTGTCAGCCAGGGTTTGACCGGAGAAGCAGAACCAGTGGGGAAAGTATAGCAAGAGATTTAAACAAGGAATTGGCTTACGAGACAGGAGTGGGGAGCTCATCAAGCCTCCAATGTGGAACTTCTGGAAAACCTCAGTTCTGTTCTTCAAGCCTGTCAGCTGATCGAATTCAGGCCCGCCCCAGCTTCTAAGCTCATCTGCCTTACTTAACAGGCTCTGATTATGCACTACTTTAATCCCAGCTAGGAAAACCCTTCGCATCAGCAACTAGATTTGTATCGGATTGAAGAACTGGGACTGTAGCACAGCCATGTTGATGCATAAAACTAGCATCACAGATGGGGACATTGAGGCACAATGCGGTGAAATGATTCAGAGAGGTCTCACAGTGAGAGAAGAGCCAGGACCTGAACTCAAACATACTCACTCCAAGGTCCCTGACCAACCCTCTCCCGCATTGCCTCTCTGCGCCACTTGATGTGAAGTTAGACCTGTTCCTGGCTGCCTTCCGCAGCTTGTCACATGGGGAGTGATGATGTGCTGGGGGAGGGAGCACGTCAGACCTAAAATCTGGGGCACGAGGCAGGTGGTGTCATGCCTGGAAGCACCAGCTTTGCAGAAAGATTCATGTTCTGGCTCAGCTAGATATTATCAGGCAAGTGGTATAACCTTTCTATGCCTCAGTTTCCCCATCTGTAACACGTGCGTAAAATAATACCTAACTCATTGGGCATCGTGAGGATTAAATGAAGTAACTGATGTAAGGTACTCAAAATAGTAAAAGTCAATGAAAACAGTTCGTATTATAAATTCTGGCCTAAGGCACACTGCCCTCCCTCCAGCCACCACCATGGGTCAGCCCCAGGGTTTCCCCCAAGCTGCTGCCTCTCTGCCCTGCAAACCGTTGGCCCATCAGAAACTCGCTGACATTGTGTCACGGGAGGCTGCCCTCCTAGAGCTGCCAAGGAGTGGCACAGTAGCCTATCCAGACCTGTGGCCATGCTTAGGCTCGGCAGGTGCTTCCATCACCAGGGAAGGCTGAGATGGAGGAGGAGGGGGCACTCAGATATGAGACTAGTCAAGGAACCACAGACACACCAGGAATGGGACCAGCCCTTGTGGGCAGAGGCAGCTGGGCGAGCAGCCCAGGTCAGCAACTCCGGTAGGGAGGGCTCTAGCACCCTTTGCTGGGGAGCACAGCCCGGTCCCCACCCTCCTCCCACCTCTCTGCTCCTGCCACCTTCTCTTCAGGGTGTCGGCACGGAACCCCGAGGCACCATTGGAGAGTCTGTCCCTGCCATACCACTGTGTGCCACCCTATAGTGGCACCCTTTATCATTGCTGCCGAGTCTGGGGCATCTGGGTGGTTCTGCTCATCTCAGATGGGCTCAGATTCTGTTGTGGTTTTTTTTTTTTGAGACAGAGCCTCAAGCTACGGCCGTGAGTAGAGTGCCATGGTGTCACAGCTCACAGCAACCTCCAACTCTTGGGTTTAAGTGATTCTCTTCCTCAGCCTCCCAAGTAGCTGGGATTACAGGTGGCCGCCACAACACCCAGCTATTTTTTGGTTATAGTTGTCGTTGTTGTTTGGCGGGCCCAGGCTGATTTGATCCTGCCAGCTATGGTGTATATGGTCGGTGCCTGAGCCACTTGAGCTATAGGTGTCAAGCCATGCTATCAGGTTTTTAAAAATATGTACTTTAAAAATAGCTTTATCAAGTTGTTACTTACAAGGAATAGAATTGATCCATTTGAGATGTGCCACTGGATGAATTTTGATAATTGAGTACAGTTGTGTAGCTGCCACTACGATCAAGGTCTAGAGCAGCCCGATCGCCCTAAACGTTATTCCTTTCTTCTTTTGCAGTTGAGCCCTTCCGCCTCCCAGGTAACCACTAACCTGATCACTCTATTTTTGCATTGTCTAGAATTTTATATAAAAGAAATCATACAGTATGTGATCTTTTATATTTGACTTTGTTTTCTTAGGATAATCTTTTTGAAATTCATTCACATCATTGTGTGACTTAACATCACGTTCCTTTTTATTGCTGACTAATTTTCCATACTCTAGATATAGCACATCTTGTTTACCCTTTTCCCACCATGGACACATGGGTTGTTTCCACTTTGGGGCTCTTATTAGTAACGTTGCTCCAAGCACTTACGTACAAGTCTTTGCGAGGACATATTTTCATTTCCTATAGTTAGGAGTGGTTTGCTGAGTGACATAATGAATTATGGTTAACTTTGTAAGATACTGCCATACAGTTTCCAAAGCGGATAAACCATTTTGCATCCCTCAAACCATGTATAAAGATTCCAGCTGCTCTGCACCCTCTTCAATGCTTGGCATTGTCAGCCTTTTTAACTATAGCCATTTGAGTGTGTGTAGAGTGTCTTTAATTTATATTTTCTTAATGACAAGTGATGTTGAGAACCTTGTGTTCTTCTTAGTCATTTATATATTTTCTTTCTTTCTTT
>CAUYON010081776.1:0-27271 GCA_963573935.1 Arctocebus calabarensis
AGGCTCCAATAGCCAAAAAGGCTGGACAACTGCCGAGGAGATACCTGTGCCTTGGTGTCTCCTTCACTTTACACTTAGGACTAAATGTGGAACCCCCATTTCCTATGCCTAGGTCAATTTCTTGTGAATTTCCTAGGCCTCATTTCCATGAATGGACTGTATACATTCATTGATACATTCATTCACCTTGCCCCTGGCGGAAGGGACTGTATTCATGCGTTTCCTGGCCAAGGAACCCATACACCTATATATGCCCTGAGACTAAAGGCCTAAAGGAGGAGACGAGGAAAGACCAGGAGAGAAACGAAGAGAGCTTCTCTCTCCCCACTTGAATTCTCTCTCTTTACCAGGAGCTTTAGTGTTTTCTGTATTCTTTTCTGTAAATAAATTCTGTCTTACCACTGTGGGTGTTGGGGAGAATAATGTAATGAAGAATAATAAAATACATGTATTTAAAAAGATAAATAAATAAAATAAATTTGAAGATGCTAATGCCAAAAAAAAATAAAAATAAATGTAATATGCCAGTATTTCTGATAGAACTTTTGCCAAAGATGGACGTGATCTATACCTGCATTGCCTAGTAACATGTAGCTATTGAATTCTTGAAATGTAGATAGTGCAACTAGAAACTGAAATTTTAATCTTATTTAATTTTTTTTTTTTTTTTTTTTGCGGTTTTTGGCCAGGGCTGGGCTTGACTCACCACCTCCAGCATATGGGGCTGGCACCCTACTCCTTTGAGCATCAGGTGCTGCCCTATTTATCTATTTAATTTTAATTCATTTAAATTTATATGGAACCAGGCACCAAGGCTCATGCATAAATCCTAGCACTTTGGAAGGCCAATGTTGGAGAATCACTTGAGGCCAGGATTTTGAGACCAGCCTGATCAACATAATGACTCCTAGCTCTATAAAAGATAATGATAATAAAAACAAATAAGCCAGTCATGATGACATGTACCCTTAGTCCCAGCTATTCAGGAAGCTGAGCCAGAAGGACCCCTTGAGCCCAGATTACAGTGAAGTTTCAGACTATAGGGAATTATGATGATGTTTCAGATTACAGTGAATTATGATGATGCTACTACACTCTAGCCCAGGCAATGGAGCAAATCCTGTCTCAAAAAAAAATTTAAATGGCCACTCATGAGTGGTGGCCACCACATTGGATAGTACATATTATACAATTATTTTATTGTTATCTTGCAGTTCTTTTCATTTTACTATGACTGATTAGGGAAACAGTTGTCAGAAATATAAGAAAATATACAAAGTTTTGCTATTTTAATGCATAAAAATATTCAAAGTGACTTAAGACAAGAACAAAATCCAGTGGAAAAAATGGGCTGGCCTCATGAATAAGTTGTTGATTAAAAAAAAATTTATTAATGACAGAGAAAATACTTCAACCCCAAGGAAAAAAATGTAAATAAAATACCTTATGTTGTCAACTATTAAATGATTAAAAACAATATTGAGTCCAGTTGCTATGGATCAAGCCTCAAATCCCAGCAGGCTGAGACTGGAGGATCTCTTGAGCCCAGGAGTTTAAGACCAGCTTGGGCAACATAGCAAAACTTCATTCCTAAAAAATTTGAAAAAAAATTATCTGGGCACAGTACTGTGTATTTGTAGTGCCAACTACCTGGGAGACAGAGGCAGAAGAATTGCTTGAACTCAGGAGTTTGAGGTTGCATTGAGCCATGATAGCACCACTGAATTCCAACCTCAGTGACAGAGCAAAGTTCTGTCTTAAAAAAAAAAAAAAAAATGTTGACCAGTCTATAAGGAATTTAGCATTTATACCAAAGTGAACTTGAAAAATCTCTCAGAGGTTTTCAGTTTGGCAGTATGTGTCCAAAACTTTAGAAATTAACCTTTTATGAACCGATTATTTCATTTTTTGTGATGAAATATTCAGAGGTACAAAAATATGTATAGGAAATAGCAGCTTGTGTTAGAAAGAAAGTAGGAAAAGGATTAAATATAAAATAGTAAAATCTTTTAGTAAATTAAGGGATATTATATACAGGGTATCCAAAAGTTCGTCTGCAAGTTACCATGTTAAACTATTTTTAATTGCACATGAACTTTATGGACACCCTGTATATACAAATTGAAAAAAATCTAAAGGAATACTTAGCAAAATGTCATAAGTAATTTTTAACTATATGTACGATATAGGTGATTTCATTTTTTAAATGTTTTCCTTATTGGGCATACATTGCTTTGTAAGTCATAAGAGAAACCATAAATTCTATTTTTAATATATACAGGGAAAAAATGAGAAAAATAAAACATAATATACAGGGGAATCTTGTCTTGAAATCCTTTTCCCACACCATTCCTGACATGGAAGCCATCACTGAATGATGGAAACACTTGTCAACCTGACCTTTAATTGTGTGTTCTCATGTAAGGGCCTAACTTACAAAATGTGGTTCAGGACAACAATTTTGGGAGAGGGAGGGAAGCAGGGACAGGGTCTTGCACTGTTGCCTGGGCTAGAGTGCAGTAGTGCCATCAAAGCTCACAGGAACCTCAAATTCCTGAGCTGAAGCAATCCTCTTGCCTCCTGAGTAACAGGGACCATAGGCGTATGCTGCCATGCTGGCTAATTTTATTTATTTATTTATTTATTTATTTATTTTATTTTTTTATAGAGATGGACAGGCTGGTTTTGAACTCCTGGCCTCAAATGATCCCAAAGTGCTAGAACTACAGGTGTGAGCCAACAGCCAGGAACAACAATTCTAAAACTACAACATGCACACTCATCACCCCAGGGTCTTGTCAAAATGAAGACTCAGCTTCAATAGGCGGCATTAAAACCTTAGACATTGCATTTCTAACAAGGGCTCACCTGGTAATGCTGCAGGTGTGCAGCCTGTATTACCAGTAGTAAGGGTTTCAGCCAAGTAAAGTTAATCACCAACCACCCTTTGCCACCCTGGGATCATGTCTGATTCTCAAAGGTGTTTTTTCCATCATCAGGTGAAATTGATCAGAATATCCATTTTAGTCCTTGGAAAATGTTCTCACATTGGCATCCTCTGCTGGTTCATGTTTACCTTATTAACTATTGCACTCTGCCATTCTGCAGTAGTTTGACCAGGAAGCATAATAAATTCACCTGGGGATCTTTTCTGCTTATTTAAGTCAGTCTGGAACTGAGCATCCATATTTTCAGAAACTTACCTGGTGAGTCTAACATGTACCCCAGTTTGTGAATTTCAAATTAACATCATTTATGATCAAGAGCTCAAAATCTTCAATAAATAAATAATGCTATCACACAGCACTGTTGATAAAATTACTGATGTTCTGAATGTTGGCCTAGACTGGTACATGTTCCCCAATTGGCTCTTTTAAAGCTAATCTGCTACTTGCTTACATTGTGTAGACTGTTCGCAAATGCTCTTGCCCCCACCTCCACCACTACTCTTACCTCAACACCAAGTGTGAAAAGCAGATATGGTACTAAGACTTTAATATCAAGAGTTTAGATTTCAATTATAAGCATATGTTGAGCGTCACAAATTAGAAAATCCAAAATCCAAACTCTTCTCAAATTTGAAACTTTTTGAGCACCAATAAGACGTTCAAAGGAAAACCTCATTGGAGCATTTTGGATTTCAGACTTTTAGATTAGAGATGCTCAACCAGGAAGTATAATGCAAATATTCTAAAATCTAAAACCTGTCTTCTCCCAAGCATATCAGATAAGGAAGATTCAACCTGTTCTTTCTGGACAGAAAACCCAAGAGTTCTTGTTTTGTTTTAGAGTTGCCCAGGCTGGACTTGATGTCCTAGGCTCAAGGGATCTTCCCGCCTTTGCTTCCCAAATAGCTGGGACTACAGGCACATCCCACTGCACCTGGAAACTCTGCAGCTTTGCTTTTTGGTAGATGCCATCTTCTTACCTAAACCAATGCATTGCCCTCTCTTCATCTTTTACCACATCAGCTTCTGGGAAACACAAAAGAGATTATGGATAAAAGGACTCAACTCCTTAATGCTAAAACCTACAAACCTGCAGATATAGAACTCTAAAGAGCAAATCCCACCTACCTCTTTTCCCTCAGTAGAATGGCACAGAGGAAAAAAGTTATCTTTGGTATCTCTGCCCAAAAGCAAGCTGAGTATTGGTGAACCCAAAATGTGCATAACAATCTGCCACATGGAAATGGAAGTTCTGGAAATACAGCCAGATGTAAAGGAGATAGAGCATGGTTCCCACTGTGCCCAGGAGCTGCAAACAAAACAAGAAGAAAAGAAGTGTGGACAGGAGGGAGACAAGAGGAAAAGCATAGGACTCTACTTCAGCTATGGTTCAGATATTAGAGAAACAAGAATAGCATTTCATCATGAAATGTGTTTGATTTAAAAATGAGATATGCCAGCCAGGCACGGCCGCTCTCGCTTATAATCCCAACACTCTGGGAAGCCGAGGCTGGAGGATCCTTTGAGTTTAGAAGTTTAAGACCAGTCTGAACAAGAACAAGACCCTGTCTCTCTACTAAAAATAGAAAAATTAACCAGGCTTTGTGGTGAGTGCCAGTAGTCCCAGCTACTTAGGAGGCTGAGGCAGGAGGATCGCTTGAGGAGTCTGAGGTTGCTGTGAGTGAGGCTGACACTGCAGCACTCTAGCATGGACAGCAGGGTGAGACTCTGTCTCAAAAACAAACAAACAAAAAATGTATTCCCTATTGGCCTCTGTTGAAAAAAATAATATTTACTGTCACTAATCTTTTACTTTTAGTCAGTCTGGTAAGTACTTTTCCTAGGTGATATAAGATAATGGATTGGGTAATTAATATAAGGTAGTGAGTTGAATGCTGGCCAAGAGGATGTTGGACGTTTATGATGGAAAAGAAGTGAGGCAGAAGCAAAAGGGGAAGTGGGAAAAACAATTTATAAACTTGTTTGGGCAGGGACACATTAAGGGGCTGAGACCTGGGAAGAGAGAGATTCCTCCCTGCTTTGCCACAGTCTGGAGAACCCATAATCTTGGCCATTTTCCCAATATCTTAGGCTGCTTCTGTGGAAATAAGACCTTCATGCTGCATTTTCAGCTTCCTTCCTAAAGAGGTCCCGGCAAGCTCTGGGCCTCCAGAAGATGGAGGAAGTTGAGAACTCACAGACCAAACCATAGCTTAAGCTGACAGTTTGAATATGTTCCCCAGTCCTCAGGGAGCTCTCCGTGGGGCTCCTTCCCATGATGAGGTCCTTCCATCAGACCTCAGTGGACTGATGCTCAAAACAAGTTCACTTTGTCCAGCAGCCACACCAGCATGGCCATTGCCACTGCCAGAGACATGGCAGACACCATCTGACACATCAATCCTGTGGGCCAGCCTTGAAGTGTTGCCTTTTCCCTGAAACCCAAGTATCCAGAGCTGACATGAAGGGAATAAATATATTATGGTCTCTAACACCAAGAGCTGAACTTGAAAATTTGTGTTATTCATAACCATGCTTGGCAAAGTCTATATGTCAGTGCACGTGTGTGTTTATATAACAGCAATCATGTTCCTTTCATGTTACTCAGGTTTTTGTTTCTTTGCTTTTTTGGTGTGTTTTGAGGATGATTGTTTTATCTTCATTTTCTTCCCCCTCTTTTTCAGGTATCCAGTCATCTCTGTTGATTCTGCTTCATGAACAGACCGTGGACTTTCACAGTAATTCTCTATGTTGCAGGGTTTCGTAGCAAAAGGATGTCTGTTGCTAAGATGCATCAAATTCTTTTTGAAATTATTTTATGTATTCAATATTTCTTTTGAATGTGGTCAGCACTGTTCTACTCACCACAGATAAAAAAGTGAATAAAGTAATCAAAATGTTCTAATGTGCTGCACCATTACAGTGTATTTATAATAGAAAGGGAAAAATAAAGAAACTGACAATGAGCAAAACGTGTGATACATTGGATAGAAATAAGCCAGACAGAGAAGCATAAAAATGAAGGAATCTCTTTCTGATTCTCTGTCTCTTACATACACACACACGCCTCACCCTGGGGGAAGCAAGTTGCAAGTTACCACGTGCAAATAGCTTTAGAAAGGGCTACGTGACACAAAAGCTGATATTTCCAGCCAACAGTCAGCAGGGACCAGAGGCCTGCAGTAGCCACATGGACTTCGAATGATGGCCACATTCAGTCTCAGTCTTTATGACAACTGCACCCTCCTAACCCACAGAATATGTGTGATAATATGTGTCTTAAGTTTTAGGTACTCTGTTACACAGCAACAGATAGTGAATACAGGGCCTGCCAGCCATTTAAAAGACTTTGGCTTTTACCCGCAGTGATATGAAAGCCACTGAAGGATTTTAGGAATGCAAGTGATGTGATCCACCATGTTTGTACAGAACTATTCTAGTCTCCGAGAGAAGAGAGTAAAGAGGGGCAACAGCAGACACTGGGATAACTGGCAGCGAAGTCCTGGGAAAAGGCAACTACAACGCAGAGTGACAGTAGCTTCATCCATGGTGGGAATGGAGACTACAGTGAAGTAGTCAAATTCTGAAATATTATATTAACATTATATCTAAGAGGACTTTCTGTGTGAATGGGTGGTATAAGAAAATCATAGATTTTCTTCATTTTCTATGTTTTGAAGTTCTATTTTGCCTATTCTTTCAAACAACAAATGTTTACTGAAAGCTTATCATGCTGCTATGGTTTGAATTACGTTGTCCCCTCCAAAAGTCAGTTGAAACTTTATCCCTAGTGCAACAATATTAAGAAGTGTGGCCTTTGGCTGGCGCCTGTGGCTCAGTGAATAAGGTGCCGGTCCCATATACCAAGGGTGGTGGGTTCAAACCCTGCCCTGGCCAAGCTGCAGCAAAAAAATAGCCAGGAGTTGTGGCAGGCACCTGTAGGCCCAGATACTCAGGAGGCTGAAGCAAGAGAATCACCTAAGCCCAAGAGCTGGAGGTTGCTGTGAGCTGTGACGCCATGGCACTCTACCAAAGGTGACAAAGTGAGACTCTGTCTCTAAAAAAAAAAAAAAAAAGAAGTTTGGCTTTTGAGGAATGATCAGGTCCCAAAATGGATGGGATAGCACCCTGAAAAAAAGGTTTTGAGGCTGAAGAAAGTGGTCTCTTGCCCTTCCACCTTCTGCTGTTTGAGGAGACAGCAACAAGGTGCCATCACAGAAACAGAGAGCAGCTCTCACTAGGCACCAATGCCGGCACCTTGATCTTGAACTTCCCAGCCTCCAGAAACATGAGAAACAAATTTCTATTGCTTATAAATTGCCCTGTCTATGGTATTTTGCTATAACAGTGCAAACTAAGACATGCCATATATATTCTTTAACCTGATCACAGCTCACTGTGACCTTGAACTCCTGGGCTCAAGCCATCGTCCCCCCTCAGCCTCCCTAGTAGCTGGGACTACAGGATGGTGCCACTGTGGCTGGCTATTTTTCTTTATTTTTTGTAGAAAGAGGGTCATGTTATGCTGCTCAGGGTGGTTTTGAATTCCCAGCCTAAAGTGATCCTCCCACCTCAGCCTCCCAAGTCCTAAGATTACAGGTATATGCTACCATGCTCAGTCTCTGTTTGCTCATAAGGCAATCTTAATCTTTATCTTCAGAATATTTTCTAACTGTGATGATATGTCATTGTTATACTTTAAATAGAGACGAGACAGAAGATTTATGTTTGGTAAAAATATCTGTAGCTTTGTGTATTCACTGTACAGGAATAAGAGTAGAAGCAAGGAAATCAATTAGAAGGCTACCTCGGCTGGGCGCAGTGACAGCTGTAATCCTAGCACTTTGGGAGGCCAAAGCAGGTGGATTGTTTGAGTGCAGGAGTTAGCAACCAGCCTGAGCAAGAGTGAGACTCTATCTCTACTAAAAATAGAAAAACTAGGCAGGAATTGTGGTGACCACCTGCAGTCCCAGCTACTCAGGAGGCTGGGGCAAGAGGATCACTTGAGCTCAAGAGTTTGAAGTTGCTGTGAGCTATGATGCCATGGCACTGTACCCAGGGTGACAGAGTGAGACTCTGTCTCAAAAAAAAAAAAAAAGAAAAGAAAAGGCTACCTCAGTACTCTAGATTATAGAGGTGTGGACTAGAACTAGTAGGTGACAGAGATTAGACTTTGACTGTATTTTTAGGAGGTAGGGCTCCTACCATGGTTCTCTCATATCTATGCACATCCTGTAAGCAGAAGCACTAACTGCCTTTGTTCCAGACTATCTTTTAAAGATGTTTCTTTAGCAAAGAGCCTTAGAAGATATAAGTGTCTCCTTCCATAAATAGGGGCAAGATTATTATCCAGTATAATTAAAATTCATGTCTATTCAGAACCTCAGAATATGACCTTATTTGGAAATGGGATGCTGCAGACATAATTTAGTTAAGTTAAAATGAGGCCATACTGGATGAAAGTGGGCCCCTTTGCTAATCATTTACAACCTATGTCTTAATATTTCTCTTTCTGCTTACTCTGATTATTAAATATCATGATAAATAAAGCAGAATTCATAGTAACTTTAAAGGCTTTGGCTTATTTATTTTTATCAGTGGTGTTAGAAGTCAAAAAATGCTACTAGTTTGAGATCCAGTAAGGATAGATCATTTTACCCTCCAATTGGGCTATAAATCTTCAGCTGTAGGAGCTCTGTGAATTATGAAATACAGTAGAACCTCTGTAAGTTGAGCAGGTAAGGTATTGTAACAAACTCATCAACTTATGGAGGTGGTCAACATAAGGAACTAGGCCTACTGTACCAGTATGTACATGTGGTGCATGTCCAGTCTATGAAAATTTGATCAACTTAAGGAGATGGTCAGTGCAGGGAGGTGGTCAACTATGGAGGTTCTACTGTATTCTGTTGGAATCTCGCCTTCTCCTCATCTCACTTCCCATCTTTTCTTTGCTGCATGACCATCCCTTCTCACGATGAGCTGTCAACGAGTCCTGAGGCCAAGAGAGATAAGAATGTGGGGGTAGAGAGCAGAGGAGGCTACTGAGTAGTGACAAAAGTGATTTTCTTACGAGAAAACAAGTTACATGTTGAGCATATAAAAAGAATGTGTTAAAGACACAGGCACAATGGTTAGTGCCTGTAGTCTCAGCTACTCAGGAGGCTGAGATGGGGTTAGAGTCCAGCCTGGGCAACACAAGCAGGACCCTATCTAGAAGAAGGAGGAGAAGAAGAACAAATACATGGACAACAAAACCAGCACAGTGTACCCTATGATTGCATTAATGTACACAGCTATGATTTAATAAAAAAATAAATAAAATGAAATAAAAAGAAAATACTTAAAAAAATTCATTTCTTATCATCCGAGGAGGTCCAACATGTAAAGGGAGCAGACTAAAGAACCCCCAGGTGTAGAATTAGCATTAAAAGTATCAGCATGAACTTTTCTGCTGTAGGCCTTGGTGATTGCTGTCAAAATGACCAAGTCCAGGAAACCTGGGAAAGTGGTGCTGGTCCTGGCTGGACGCTACTCCAGATGCAAACCCATCATTATGAAGAACATAGATAATGGCACCTCAGACCACCCCTAAAGCCATGTTGTGGTGCCTGGAATTGACTGATATCCCCACAAAGTGACAGCTGCCATGAGCAAGAAGATCAAACCTTACCCATTGCCAGCCGATCAAAGATCAAGTCTTTTAGAAAAGTTTATAACTACAATCACCTCATACCCACAAGGGACTACATGGATATTCCTTGGGCAAAACTGTTGTCAACTAGGATGTCTTCAGAGATCCTGCTCTTAAATACAAGACCCAACAGGAGGCCAAGGTAAAGTTTGAAGAGAGGCACAAGACATGAATAAGTGTTTTTTCCAGAATCTGCAATGTTGAGTGTTTTTTTTGTTTCAGTCATTAACAATATCTTTTTAAAAGTATCAGCATGAAATCAGGTTTAAAATACACACACATACACACAGAAATAGTTACAATTGTATGTGTCTGTATGCAAATATACGTGCATACAATTCCTAGCTCTACTGAAAAATTCGAGATGTAGTGATACCCCAGTAACATTGAACACACAGAGCACCTGGATCTTGGTTTCCAAATACTATCCTCTATTAAAAGAAGTCAGGGCTCCTTTAGGAAAGGGTTAATTCCAGGGCTGGAATATGGAAAATAAAAATGTCCCTGGAGCATCTTACTATTTCTAAAAGTCATATTCAGGGAATCACGGGGTTATGCCAAAAGGATACAGAAGATGCCTTGAAGAGGTTCCCACTGGCCAAACCTGGGACCATTGCTACATGACAATAAGTAATGATTTTATCAGGTTAAATCTCATTAGCATTGGAGTCCATACTGATATAAATAATAAAGAAATAAAAAAATACGAGAAAGGAAAGTTTTTCCTTATAATAGAATGCCAACTAACAAAGGTAGGAGGAATGAGAAAAATAAGGAATCACCATTTGGCAACTTTCATTATGATGATTGATTCAACTTGGAGTTGTCCATGAATCTAAGACTGATGCAGAAAACTTGAGGGGAGACAGAATAGCAGTGTAAAATCTCAGAAGTCTTGCCTCCAAATGCCAATTGAGTATAAAAGGAAAACTGGGACATTACAATAGAAATCCAGTAAACATCAGCCTAACCATATGCTCAAGAACAAATGGTGGAACAAATCAACATTGTGTGGTGCCTCCTGATACAAGGCACTAAGGAGAACACAGTATCCTTTCTGTGATATTCCCACCAAGAAAGCAAGACTTCCTTCTGGTGATGAGGAAACATCAGACAGCACCATATTTAAGGTCATATTTTAAAATAAAGGGATATATTCTTTAAGCTCCATGGGACATAGGTGAACACTGAAACTCTTCCAAATTGAAAAACTCTGAAAAGATACAGCAAGTAAATGTAATTCAATTTCTCAAATAGGATATCGGACCACAAAGGGAATGGAAACCTTATTGGGACAGTTGGCAAAATATGAATGAAGTCTATGGATTCAATGGTAGTTTCTATCAATGTCAATTTTCTTATTGGCAGTATTGTATGTTGTTATTATACTACATATTATAGCAGAATGTCCCAGTTTGGAGCAAGTATACACTGTCATACTTGGGGAATGATGACTCATCATGTCAGGGAAGAAAGAGCAGCAAGAAAAAGAAAGGTTAAGTGAGCCAGGCATACTGGCTTACATCCGACATCCCAGTATATGGATCACTTGAGGCCACGAGTTCAAGACCTGTGTAAGCAACATAATAAAACCTCATCAGTACAAAAAATTTTAAAATTCCAGCCTGAGGAACGTAACAAGACCCTGTCTCTACTAAAAATAGACAAATAGGTAGGCATGGTAGCATGCAGCTGTAGTCCTAACTACCTGGGAGGCTGACACAGAAGATAGCTTAAGTCCAGGAGCTTGGGGTTGTAGTCAGCTATAATGATGCTACTGCACTAGTCTGGGTGACAAAATGAGAACATGTCTTAATTAATCAACATTTTAAAATATAATTCTAGCTACTAGGGAGACTGAGGCAGGAGGATCACTTGAGCCCAGGAGTTTTAAGGTTTCAGTGAGCTATGATTGTGCCACTACATTTCAGCCTGGGCAACAGAGGGACACCCTGTTTCTTTAAAAAAAAAAAAATCAAATGTTAAATGATCGTCCAGATGAAGAAATTTTGTTTTACTTTGGCAACATTTCATTTGGTTTGAAAACACTATCATTTTTTCTTAATTTAAAAAGCAGTATCTCAACTGTCTAAATATATACTACATATAGAATTGGTTTATAAATTCCACTTGCAAGTTTTTTCTGTTCCTAGAGATATAATTCATATTGGCAGAAAAAAAAAAGTGAGCGTGTTTAGGCCAAACTGTAGAGAACAGCTAAGCCATTGTCTACAATCTGTATATTCAAATAGCAATACTGATAAAGAAATAAAAGTTGAATAGTTCTGCTTTGTCACTGTCATCTAATAACTTCATACCATCAGTGCAAAGTAATGGGTCTATGACTTTCTCCAAAATATATCTGTGATTATTCTTGTGATCTTTTCCAATTTTTATCTATTTATTTTTGAGACAGAGTCTCACTTTGTTGCCCTTGTTGGCTCACAACTCACAGCAATCTCAAACTCTTGGGATGCAGTAATTGTCCTGCCTCCACCTTCCAACTAGCTGGGACTACAAGTGCCCACCACAATGCCTGGCTATTTTTAGAGACGGGGTCGTGCTCTTGCTCAGGCAGGTCTTGAACTTCTGAACTCAAGCAGTCCATTCACAACAGCTTCCAGGGTGCTAGGATTACAGGAGTGAGCCACTGCACCCAGCCTACTTTGTCCTTTGTTTTGTTTATCAGGCAAGGTGTGCGAGGCCAGTGTGCTAACCAGTGAACACAGTGGCCAGCTCTTTTCCAATTTTTAAATGCCTCTGTTTTCTTCATATAAATCCATTAATGTTTACATCTTTACATCTGGGTTTATTGGAAAATGCCCTATGCAAATATCTTTTTTTTTTTTTTTTGAGAAAGAGAATGCTTTATCTTTTTTCACTCTGGGATTGTTTAATTTTTAAAAACTAAGCCATCACTAAATATTAGGGGTGAACAAAAACAGATCAAAAGAAACACTTACATAGCTTATGGTATAGAGATAGATACTAAACAGGTAATAAAATATGCAAATAAAATTGCAACTATGATAAGTTCTAGAATTAAACCATAGAGGAGTTAATGTCTTCATTTCTTTGTATCAAAGAGCAAGGGTTAGTTTTTGATAAGAGGCTGAAGAGAGAGATAGCAAATTATGAAACGCTTGGTTCAAAGGCCTTCATTTTACAAGCAGATACGAAGTCTCTAGAGTGTTATCGTACATGAGATGGGGAGAAAAGAAAAACATGAGCATTGTGAATTTCAAAAATAATCAATCTGGCCAGATGCAGTGGCTCATGTCTGTAATCCTTGCACTTTGGGAGGCCAAGACAGGAGGATTACTTGAGGTCAGAAGTTCAAGACCAGCCTGAGCAAGAAGGAGACCCCCATCTCTACTAAAAATAGAAAAATTATCCGTGTATGGTAGCACATACCTGTAGTCCCAGCTACTGGGGAAGTTGAGGCAGGAGTTGAACCTAGGTGTTTGAGGCTGCTGTCAGCTATGATAAATAGCTGTTATTTAATTAAATAAATACATTTATTTAACATTCTAGCTACAGTTTTGAGCTGCAGACTCCAAAGTGGAATACACAAGATATTCTACGAGAGAGCAGGAAAATATTTGAACTTCTACAAACACATATTAAAATCTTTGGCATTGCTAATATTAAGCCCAGGGACACACGGTACATCAGATGTCATGTGTCATTTGGAGTCGTTGAGGTAAGGTGAAGAAAAGATGGCAGTTCCAAAGTGGTAACTGGGGACACTTCATCCATCTGTGGACTTCCCCCTGTTGGCTGTGTCTCTGTGTATGCATGCCCATGTAAGTGGATTTATAGATATAATGCTAATTTAACTGAAATAATCTTCATAAAATAGATACAACCTTAAAAAGACTCCTGTGAAGAAAACATGGAATGAAGTTAATAACTAAGATTGTAAGGCATAATGATCAAGAAAATCCTCGGGGTTCAGACTTGCGTGACTCCAGTCACTGGACTAAGCGGTGCAGGTGTGGGAGGGTTCTGGGGGAGAGGGTGCAGGGGCTTCAGATTTTGGTTCAGACCATACTGGGCTCAAAGAAGAGATGTAAGGTAGGCTGTTGGATGTGCATATATGAAATTTCTAGATATCTACACCAAACCACTTGAGTTGTCTGTGTAAAGGTGTTAATTTAGATTTTATAGGCTTTAATGAAATCTTAACTTTAAATATCAAAATTTCAATTTTGACAGCCTCACCTCCCTTTTTGTCTGTCTTCCTCCATTATCTATAATTAGAATTCTATATTTACTTTGATGTTTCTGAAGTTATCTTTTAAAGCTAAGGACAGATGTTCCCTTCCAATCTTAGGAGAGCTCACAGTAATTATTTTTTACTTTTTAAAAAATAAGTAAGTATATTAATGATTTTTACATGAGTGCTTGTTTAAAAAGGCATAGAAATCAGCCGTTTTCACTTTTTAAAGTATGAAAATTTCAAACATACAAGAAATTAATACCCAAGCACCCACCAGCCATATTTAATAGGTTTATATTTTGCCATATTTGCTACAGACTTTTTTTTTAAGAAACAAAGCATTATAGAAACAAAGATACAACCATCCTCATGTCTTCTCCCATCTCTTCCCAGAGGAGGAGAGGAACAAGTAGGGCACATACCAAGAAGCATGAATTAGAAGGTACTTGGTGTCTCAGCACCAAAACTAATCCCTAAAACATAGTGAGACAATCCCTTCAAATTTTAACATTAAGTATTTCTGGTTGGGAGTAGTGGCTCAGACCTGTAATCCCAGACTGAGCTCAGGTATTTGAGACCAGCCTGAGCAAGAGCAATACCCCGTCTCTACTAAAAATAGAGAAACTGGCCAGCCATTGTGGCAAATGCCTGTAGTCCCAGCTACGAGGGAGATTGAGGTCAGAGGATCTCTTTAGTCTAAGAGTTTGAAGTTGCTGTGAACTATGATGCCAGGACAGTCTACCCAGGGTGACAGAGTGCAACTCTGTCTCAACAAAATAAAATAAAATTATTTTAAACCTATTATTCTATACCAACTCTCACTATAAATCAAGTGTGATAGTAGAATTAAGCCACTTTCCGATGTACAGTCTCAGTGTTGACCTTTTGTGCAGTCTCTCAGGAAGCTACTGGAAAACATGCCCCACCAGAACAGGAAGGTAAAGCAAATAGGAGGAAGTGTCAGGATGCGGAAGAAGGCCTCCGGTGCAGGAGGAAGGTGAAAGGACTTTCCTGGATGATGTGACAGGAAATCCCAGGAAGGCAGCTAAGGGGCAGGTGGCGAGGACCAGCATCCAGATGAGAACAGCAGGATGGAAGGTGTGTTTTTCAGGACAGTGGGAAACAGACATTCCCTGAAGTGTCAGAATGTATTAAGAGGAAGTCAACACTTGGTGACAAAGCACAGAATGACATAATAGACACAGGCACATGGAAAACTAAGTGAATCAAAGAAAGATGCAATTATGTCCTGTTATTTCAGTTACTTGGGAGGCTGAGGTGGAAGGAACCCTTAAACTCAGAAGATGGAGACCAGCCTCAGCCACATAGTGAGACCTCATTTCAAAAAGAAAAAAAAAATAATAAGATGAAATATAACCACTCGGAACACAAAGTTGTAGAGAAAAGGAATACATTATATATTATTATACATGTGATTAATATATAATTGGTCATAATAATGAAAACTGAATACTGATTTAGCCAAATGAAGCTGTAGCTATACAGAGAAGATTACTGTGTCTGAGGGGGTTAGCAATAAGGGATTAATCAATAATATATAAATTGGAAAAAATAGCACTAAACCAATGTTACTTAGAAATATGGCAGTAAACACCAAGAAAAAAGAGCTAAAAAAGTTGACAGTGGTCAATAATCAGGGGCAGGATGGGACAGGAGACTCATTTTTAAACTATAAGGTTTATGAAATAATTGACTTTTTAAACAATGAGCATCGCTTTCAAAATAAAAATTTATATTGAGAAAAAAGATAATACTTATCTGCAGAAAATCAAGTTTAATTTATAACTAATGACAAATAGCATCTCTTCGATGGTTGACCTGGGATAATAAGTATTGAACATGTTTAGACATGTGTGACTTTCTGCTGGCACACACTGAGATCATACTACATATTTCACAGCTGGCATTACTTTCTGAGATGTGACACGTCCACCTTGAATAGTATCATTGTCTAACTGTCCTGCTAAAATCAAATGTAGCTGCCATTTGGCGCTTCACAATCCACTACTAGGGCTGATATGTGGACCGGTATAGGCATGATCCGGGAAAGCAGTATTTTCATCATTCTCTGTCATCCTGGTACATTTGTCACAATTGCTCCAGTTTACTCTCATACTTACAACAATGAGATCCAACCCAGACCTGGCATTAGTTGACTCTTATAAATGCCGAAATAAAACAAAACTTTGGCACTGTAAGAGCCATGGAACTTTCCATTGCATTATATTGGTGAAGTTTTAAATAGCTACAAATTATAGATATTTTGGAAACATCATCAGCTTTAAAGATCCAGAGATCTATTGCTGAATCATTAATGATTGGCATATTATACCAATGACACAGTCATATAACTTTATCAGGATGCTGCACAGGAGGGAGATGAGTGGCTTCTCCCTGTCTTTTTTTAATCAGTGTATTTTTATGTGGCTGGTGACAATTCACCCAAAGCAGATAGGAAACCTTGGCTATAACAACAAAGACAGAAGGCAATCTGTCTCCTTTCACAGTCCCTGACCACCCCTATCATTCAACCTATAAAAAAAAGAAATCACAAGCATTTTACATTTGTATTTGCTTTCAGCTGTAATTACTAGGCAATGAACTAATGAAATAGGGCCCATTAAGAAAGGGTAGCTTCCTGGGAGTCAGCTATTTATCTTGTTGCTAGAGGAAAGAACTCTCTTCTAAGGAGGAATCCTGGACTATTACTGGTATATCCAGGAAGTTCTCAATTATCTGGACTAAGTGGAAGTTGTTTTCAGATGTGAACCAAAGAGTTCCATTTTGGTGATTTAACTCAAAGGAAAAATGAACCTCTTAAGTTTCAACTCAGAGACAAAAGGCAGAGTTTAAAATCTTCCATGCAATATCTCTAGAAGAACATACAAAACATTGATAATAATGCTTGCTTCTAGGAGGAGAATTGGGTGGGTAGAGGTTTGGAGTGGTAGAGAGTTTCTTAGCACGTGCTTTAACATTTTGATTCATGCGTATATGTTACTATTTTTTTTAATAATTTTTTTAAATGCTACATGTGAGGATTTATCTATAGTCTTACCATCTTCATAGAATTACTCTCAGACATCAGTGTTGCCTGTTAAACGCACAGCAATTACAAGACAGTGGAACCTCTGTAAGTTGACCACCCAGGGGACTGTAACAAACCGGTTGATATATGGAGGTGGTCAACATAAGAAACTAGGCTCGGCACCTGTGGCTCAACGGGCTAAGGCGCCAGCCACATACACCTGAGCTGGTGGGTTCGAATCCAGCCCAGCCAGCCGAACAACAATGACGGCTGCAAACAAACAAACAAAATGGCTGGGCGTAGTGGTGGGCACCTGTAGTCCCAGCTACTTGGGAGGCAGAGGCAAGAGACTCGCTTGAGCCCAGGAATCAGAGGTTGCTGTGAGCTGTGATGCCATAGCACCCTATCCAGCATGACAGCTTGAGTCTCTGTCTCAAAAAAAAACAAAAACATGAAGAACTAGGCCTACTGTACTGATACCTACATGTGTTACACATTTGGTCTATGAAGATTAGATTAACTTAAGGAGGTGGTCAATGTAGAAAGGTGGTCACCAGTGGAGGTTCTACTGTAATTTCTGTTCAAGAATATTCTGAGGTTTTACATTTATACATTTCATGGCTCTTTTATGAGCACATCACAGCTCCTCCCTAACTTCCTTTGTTTTGTGGGGTGGGCACTGTGTGTGTTGACAGCCAGAGGTAAAATTTTTATGCCCTCTAGAAATCTTTCTAGTTCCATTTCTTTGAGGGTTATCTGGTGTGCAGTGCCCATTAGCCATCAAGGAAGAAAAGAAATGCAGAGAGAGTAATAGTATATTTAAATACAGCTGTGGAGAGTAATATATAAATCAAAACTAGCATCCTTAGAAAGCCTGAAGTTGGATATCTAACTGCCAAAGATATCTAAAATAAGAAGAAATCTGAACTTTCAATCTATTAATAAATGCATTGTTTTTACTTGGCCATCACAAAACTTGAGCATTCCCTCTTCCACCACCTCTGCAGCCCCATCATCTCTATTTACCTGTAGCTAAATAATTTATGCTCTAACACCTTAGGGTAGAATATGTTAAATGAGTGAGCTGAAAACACTACTAATGCGATTTTTATTTCTCTTGCACAGAATTTTAATGTTTAAAAGCTTTATCTTTTCAATACCAAACTTAAATTAATTCTAAAAAGAGAGAAACAACCAAAAGTAGTAGTAGTCCTTCAATGTTTCAGCTAAGTTTCCATAAATCAGACTGGCAGCTGGCTAAAAAAATTGAGAACTGTGCAGTTAGCTGTTTGGTGTCAAACAATTGTTTTAACTGTATTTTAATGCTTGTTTGTTCGTTTGTTTCTTGAGTTTGATGTTCATTTTTAAATATATTAACTGGCTAATTCAGGAAGCCCAAATTTGTGTGTACATATAAGATTTTTGAGAGGATTTTTTTGGATATGTTATAACCTTAAATACATTTATCTACAATATGTTTTCCAAGAAAATAGGAATATTTTGTCTATAAACTCTTAAATCATGAAAAAGCACAATATGGTTCCTGTTTTATGTAGCTATGATTTACAAGTAGTAGCATTTCTACCTCTTGCCCAGGTCTGTCTTGTGTCCTGGAACTGAACACTTACCTCCCTTGTATTCCATGAATCCAAGGTGTGCACCTTGCACTTCCGGGGCCAGATTTGCCTCCAGGGCATGTGTGTCATTTGCCTGAGTTCTTCCTTTCCATCTCTGAGGCATCCAGAGAGTCATCTTTTCCTTCCCTAGTTGGTTTCTCTCTTCTGCTTTCACCGGAAAGGACTTTTGTTTGTTGTTTCTGGCCCAGCACGAACTCTCCAGGGGTCCTTTATTCTTCTCCCCCTTTGCTTCCCCCCATTCTCCTTCCCTTTCATCCTCTCTCCAGGCCTAGTAGTTGGTTTTCCTCTTCTGATTTATGCCTGAAGCAAAGCAGCTGTCTTTTAAAGATAAGAACCAGAGAATAGAGATATCAAACAGACATAAAAAATAACACGGAGAAGACAAAAAAAAAATCTCTTTCCCTAAAAATAGCTTTGTCATTAGCTCTTTTTATGCTGAACACTCAGATTTATTTCCCATTGTCCCAATGGGGAATAAGCAAACTTCCTCACTGAAGAGAAATAAAACAGTCAAAAGGAAATCTTTGAGGCCAATGTGTTTTAACCAAGGTAACATAATATGAAAGATGGATAACTTGAATCGTCTTTCTCAGGAAATGTCAAAATGATGGTATAATTTAAAAGGAAGTATTTTGGGATGAAAACAAGGTATAGGATAAAAAAGACTGGTGAGAAGAGAGCAAACAATGAACGCTAGGGAAGACAAGATTAAAAATGAGCATATATGTGTTTAATAATATATATTAAAATAAACATCTATAAGAAAGCATGAAGCATAGTTAGATTATATATATAATTAAATGTACTGGTGGGTTAAGGTGTCTCACACCTGTAATCCTAACACTTTGGGAAACCAAGATGGGAGAATTGCTTGAGCCTGGGAGTTCTAAATCAACCTGGGCAAGAGAGATCTCCATCCCCTACAAACAATTGAAGAAGGCTCATTCCTATAGTCCCACCTACATGGGAGGCTGAGGGAGGAGGACTCACTGCTTAAGCCCAGGAGTTCAAGAACACAGTTTGCAGTGTGCTATGGTGATGCCACTTCACTGTAGCCTGGGCAGTAGAGTGAGACCTTGTCTCAAAAAAGAAAAATTATGTTTTTAAAAAGAAAAAATATATATGTATATACACACATGCACACACACACACACACACACATATATATGGGCAAGGGAAATGTCAGAGTCAAATGACTCCATTTTTTGAGCAGGAGAAACTCTGTGACTTCAGAGAACAAGTCAAAGGGCAGCTACCACTTCCCCTATGTCTTTCCTTTCACAGCAGTTGTCCCAGAAGAGACAGATATAGAAGAGAGTCTCTGGGTGAGCATGATAATCCCAAGAGTGTTTTTTGCCCCAATATCCCTCAAGGGTGAAAGTGCAGCATAATTGCACAATTGTGTGCATCAAGAACTGGCCTCAGAATTCCCTCTGTAGAATGGAAATTATAATGTAGGAAAGGGGCAGTCGATGCCTACTCTGCCCAGAGGTCAAGTGCGTAGGCTTTGATGTCATTCAGGCAGGCTTAAGACACTACGATGCTTGATCTAGGAACTTTCCACTCAACCAACAATGTTGGCCTTTACCTTAGAAATGGTTAAAAACAACACCTGCCCCAGTCCTACTGAATCATAATTTGCATATTAACGAGATTCACAGGTAATTCTTTTGCACATAAAAGTTTGAGAAACTCTAGTCTAAATTGCCTGATCTATTCATGTCCCAGAAATTGAATTCTATGCTCTAGTGCAGACACAATTAAATGCAATTAAAGCTGAGTTTTAATTATAAAAGCTAATTGAATTTTATGACTGTTTCCCCAAATGAAATACAGTGTAATCATTTAAAAACAAATAGATCTAAAAGGGCTGTATCAACACTAATTGCCTAGCTATACAAGTCACTTTACTTTTTGGGAAATCAGTTTCCTTATCTGAGCATAAAAGGCAGTTCAGCTAAGGTCATTTTTAACTCTAAGCTTTTACTTTGAGATATTTGTTATGAAAACTAATTCTCCCATTCATTGATTAATTTGGAATGTCACAAATTGGATGCAATGGTATAATTCTTACCCTTTCTAGTTGATGAGCATTTTAACTTAGAAAATAATTCACAGAAAAAAAAAAAGGAAGGGTGATCAGAATAAGATTCAAAACCTGGAGAAAGACTGAGAAGTCTCTTCTGGAGCTCTACTTTCTTTTCTTCTTTTTCTTAAAAGACAAGTTCTTGCTCTGTCACCAACACTGGAATGCAGTAGTATGATCACAGCTCACCATCATCTTGGACTCCTGTGATCTAGGGAGCCTCCTACCCTAGCCTCCCAAGTAGCCAAGAATATAGGTGTGCACCACCATGCCCAGCTAATTTTTTTCTGTTTTTTGTAGATGTGGCTTATCCCTGTGTTGCCCAGGCTTGTCTTATACTCCTAGCCTCCAGCAATCATCCCATATCAGCCTCCCAAAGTGCTGGGATGACAGGCCAGAGGGCCTCATCAGGCTAGCTGATTCATGGATGAATCCCCAAAATTCGTATTTGTAACAAACAACACAAGAAATTATGACAGAGGCAGAATAGAATTTGAGACACACTGTGCTAGGTAATTTTTCTCATGTCAAATATAACCTGATTCTAGCATATTAGATCATATGATGCAAACATTATTTTCTACTTACCCCCCAAAAATATTCATAAACTCCATGTTGTTGTAAATAGAACTACTGTCATTTGGTAAATATGAATGAGTTTCTACTTTGATATAAGCTCTAAATTGGGCATGATAGGTAGCAGTTAAGCAACTAATTCTATGTCTATGTTTTTCTTTGTCCTCAACTACAAAATAGGTCTGACCTAAAAATGTTCTTGTAAGGGTCATGAAAGGTGTAAGTGGTGGTGCCCAGAGATAAGACTGGAGTGGAGATGTTCAGACCAGGTTTAATGAAAGGAGAGAGAGACCCTACCCGGACAGAGCAAAGGTGGTGTCTGCACCCCAGGGGCAGTGAGACCCTTTTTATACAGGGCCATAGGAGATAGGCAAATTCCACAACTTGCCAGGAAATTTAGGGTCTCTTGGCATAAACTTCTGGTGGGGAGGTAACTAGGTCCTTTGTCTTTGGAGGAGAGGAAGATGAGGAGGGGGAAATGTGTATATGTGGTCCCCCGATAGGTCACAGGAAATAAGTATTTCAAAAATTCTAAAGCAACTTGAAATACCATGTTGTCAATAATATTTCTTCAGCTCATGATTCTTTTCAAGTTTATAAACTTTCTTGAAGGCAAGATCGTTGAGTATGGTAGTTTCGTAACTAGTATGGGAATTATGTGGTGAATTATGTAAAGAAGAATAATAATTTCTGGATAGTGCCTAATATTAATGTCTGGTAGTCATACAAGATGTTTCGGGTTGCTCCATTGATTGCATTGAAAAATCTCTCAGTTATACACAGGCATGTGTAATGTGTTTTGGTAAGTTACGAACACATTGCAATGATTAATTTGAACAACTTCTTCTCCTTGTCATCTGTGACTATCGTCACAGCTACTGTTTCTGCCTGTCTAGCTTGTTTCTCCCTTAAAAACAAGCATTCTGGTTTTCCTTTGGGAGACCTCTGGTCCTCCATTCTCAGTTCACGCTGGGGAGGAGCAAGGTGGTTCAAGTCTGAGTGATTGGCCTGGTAAATCAAAATACTCCATTACTCCTGCCACTGTGACTGATTCAGAAATTTATAAGTGACACAAATGGCTAATGGGAGCTACCCCCAGGACTTTTGCTGAAACTTTTGGCATCTGTTCACCATCCCAAAAGAAAAACTAAGTGGTAGTAAAGCCAATGCAAAAGAAAGCAGAACTTACAAAGGGAGTAAAAATGAAAAAGATAGTTTGATGGCCTTTTGGGGAGCCCTGAATTAATGGCTCCTAGATGTTTCCCATATCAGAGTCCACTCTCTCTCATTTTCTCTCTCCTATCTAGGCAATTTTTATCCAGCTGGAGAGTTGCAACAAATGTTTACTAATGAAAAAACTCCTTAGTCACAGATGACAAGGTGAAGAAGTTGTTCAAATTAATCATTGCAATGCTTTGGTGACTTACTGTAAAACATTACACATACACGTATATAACTGACATTTTTATTTTTATTTTTATTTTATAACTGACATTTTTAATGCAATCAGTGGAACAACCCAAAACACTTTGTCCAACTAGCAGACATTAATATTAGGCACTATCCAGAAATTATTATTCTTCTTTACATAATTCACCACATAATCCCCATACTAGTTACCAAAAACAACTCAGCTTGAAAGATGAGTCAGTCTGTCTGGGTCTAGCTTAAAACCTAAGAACCCAGAGCTCTCTGTTCAATTATTCCATATTGTTTTTGAGATCTGAAAACCAGTCATTAACTTCATCTCCTCCATCTGTAAGAGTTGATTAGAGTAAGGGATTCGTGAAGGAGGTAGGCTTGAGGTTTTCTTCTTTGTTCCTATAGATTTTATTAAATTAAATTGATGGCTTCAGGTGAATAATTCTTTATTCTTTTACATGCTGCCATCAAGTGGTTGCTTTGCTTCTTCACATTCAAATATCTCCAAGTTAATGCTGACAGTGATCCTTACTCAGCAAGGTGCTAAGGAAGGAAGGAAGGAAGAAGCTCCCAAAGAAAATGGAGAATAAAACATGTATATACGATCCTACAGCAGAGTATAGTAAAAACACGTGTGTAATTTGATAAATTTGTGAAACGTGTAAATTGCTAAAAATGCAAGGTAGAATGTAGTAGGAACCTAAGGAGACACCAAAGGAGAATTAGAAGGGCTAGTCAGCTGTTTCAGACTCTGGTAACTAGAATCTAGTTTATTCCTCTAATTTCAGCTGGGGATGCTCTTGCCTGTCAGCTCTTCACTTTGGGATACTAAAGCGGGGGGATTACTTGCAACCAGGAGTTCAAAACCAGCCTGGGAAATATAGAGAGGTGACGTTTCTGCAAAAAGATTGAAAAAATTAGCCAGATGTGGTGATGGGAGGCTTGAGCCCAGGAGTTTGGGCCTTCAGGGAACTACGATCATGCTGGGGCCACTAAGTTTCTCAATCAATCTATTTGGTACAGCTCCTTAGGCTGGCCTGCAGCCCTGCTGATGAAGGGAATATGAAGTGAGGCCCAGTATGGTTGATGCTGTGTCCTAGCCAAGGCTGTTTGGAGAACAGAGGTCAGCAGCCAACTGAAACTGGTTCAATGAAAGCAGCCCAGATACTGGGAAAGTGGGAGTACTTTGGATTTCACAGAATTCAAGAAGGAGAAAGAAGTAAAGACAAGTTTCACAGGAAATGGTAAGTGCAGAACCAAAAATGTTTCTATCTACTCCTTAACTTTTGCATTTGACAGGACAAGGAATAGAATGGATAAAATTCTTCTTGCAGTTGAACTTTAAAAAGCCATTATAGAAAAATGGAATGGGTAAAATTCAGTTTAACCATCTTCTTGCAAAAAAGAGTCAAGATTTTTAGCTAAAACCTTTAACACAAGTTTAGGACATATTAATAGCATATAGGGCTCAGAATAAGGAAAGTCATTTTTTCCCCAGTGTTGTTCATACCACTTCTAGAATACTGTGCTTTGTTCTAGGCACCATGAGAGAACGAGAGAAACTAAAATTACCTAATGACAAACTAAATTTGTCAGACTGTTCAAAATTTTGAAAACCTACTTAGTCAAAAGGAAAGACAACAGCAAGAGGACTTGATTGCTTTCTTCAAATATTTCTAAATAGTTAGAAATATTCTGTGTGTTTGTGGGGGCAGAACTAGGGTAAGTTAGTAGAAGCCGTGGAAGTGGAAGAGTGTGTGGTGGGAAGGTTTCTGTAGCACAGAAGGGTTACATGCAGTCTGTAAGGGGGACCACGTGTGTCACTGCACAGTAGAAAAGAAACTTGTCAGCCAAGGGCCCAATTCAGGTAAAAAACCAAAATTTTGCAGGACATTTTTTTTCTTTTTAAACTTAATGTAGCTTTCTTGAATTACATTGGGGAAAATTTTTTACAAGTCAGATTACATTTTTTAACAAGTAGCAGAATGTTGAGAGACTTTGGCACTTCTTTGTAGCTATTAGATTTACTATTAGGACATGTTTGCAAAACAGCAACGTTTAAAACCACAATGTAGGTAGAGTGCTTCAGTTCACAAAATGCCCTCCCAAGTGTTATCTCACTTCTTTCTTGAAATACCTCTGCAAAATAGATACAGTATAGTTATCCCTGGGAAACAGGTTTGGAGATGCAAAATGACTCACCAGGAACTCTAAAAAATGAAGATAATGTTAAAGAAAGATTTAGTTCTCTCTTTTCAATGCAAACTTTAATAATCAAGGTGGTTGCCTTGGAGACACTTTTTATTATTATTCTTTATCTCTCTGTTTAGTACAAGGCCAAAAAGAACCAACCATTGCCTCACAAGCTAGATATGCATGGTCCTTCCATTCACAAGAGAATTTTCCAGATGAGAGTATATTTGTTGAAATAAATAAAACATGTTTTGTACACCTAAAGGAAGGCATTGCTTTTAAAAAGTACATAATCACTTAGCAAGTTAAAATCTCTCTGCAATATTATGATTTTTTTCAATATTTTAGGAGAAAACATTTCCTGTATATTTCATTTTTAATCCCCAAATACATTCACATTGGTGCCATGGATTTGGAACGCTGAATACCTATGTCATAATGTTTTGTGTTTTGGGGACAGGGTCTCACTCAGTTGCCTGTGCTAAAGTGTAATAGTGTCATCATCGCCAACTGCAGCCTGGGCTCAAGTGATCCTCTTGCCTCAGCCTCCCAAGTAGCTGGGACTATAGGAGCATACCACAATTCTCAGCTAGTATTTTTTAATATTTTTTGTAGAGATAGAGTCTTGCTATTACCCAGGCTGAGCTTAAACTCACAAGCTAAAGCAATCCTACCTATTTGGCCTCCTGAAGTGCTAGGATTACAGGCAAGAACCACTGCACCTCTCCATGAGGTGTTTCCCTAACCCCCAGATTCTCAGTGATGTGGGCCCTGTATATCCAAGAAATAAAGAGGCATCATGATGGGCTCTAAGATCACCAGAGTGGTACTGAGCACCTAGCACAGTGTCTAGTAAGTATTAGGCACTCTACAAAATTCGTTGAATTGTAATACATGTTACAACATAAATGAACCTTGAAGACATTATTCTAAGTAAAATAAATCAGATACATGAAGACAGTATTTTATGATTCTGCTTAGATGAAGTACTTAGAGCAATCACATTTATAGAGGCAGAAAGTAAAATGGTTGTTGCCAGGGAATGGGAGGAAAGAGAGAATGGGGAGTTATTGTTCAACAGATATAGAGTCTCCATTTGCGAAGAAGTTCTGGAGATGGATGGTAGTTATGGTCACATAGCAATGTGAATGAACTTTATGCCACTGAACTATAAACCCTAAAATGGCTAAAATGATAAATGTTATATTATGTATATTTCACCACAATTTTTGTTAAGTTAAAAAAAATCAATCACTTACCTTTGGTATCATGAAGTCAGAAGTTATGTTCCAATTCCATGAAGACATCTTTGAGCTTTAATGTAGCTTAAGTTTTAAAAATGTGTTTAATTAAAAAAAAATTACTTGTGGTAAGGCATGGTGACTCATGCTTATAATCCTAGCACTTTATGAGGCTAAGAACTCACTTGAACACAGGAGTTTGAAGAAGCACTCAACTGGGCAACAGAAAGAGATCCTGTCTCAAAAATATATGAAATAAAAATTTAAAAAAATTTAAAAATCAGTTGAGTTTGAAATAATTTCTTATTAAACTAAGAAGTAGACTGACAACTATAGAGCATGAAGAAAATGATTTTTTCATAACTAAAAGTTAAGTTCTGGATGAACATAAACACCTAATTATTAAAAATTTTTATAATTATGAAAGGCATATTTTAAGATAGTATGTTTATAGAGGAGGGGGCAGTAGAAATATTTTCACTAGAACTCAGAAAGAAATTTATAAATGACATTTTGCTATGAAAAAATTCTTCTTTTGAACATTTGAAGGATTGTCTCAATCCATAGATGTAGCTATATTTGTTTCCGTGGGAAATATTCTTTCCTTCAGAGTATTCAATAGAAGAGAAAAGAGGTACGTAAAAGGGCAGGATCAAGTGTATGTTCAGTCATAACACATAAAAAGGTTACACTGTCCCTTATAACAATGCGAATGGTGGAATTATGCAGCATTTCTCATAGCTTTAAATAGAGTGGGATACTTGGGGAAATAAGACCTAAAGAAGAAAATTAAATAGAACATGTAGTATAAAGACAGTGCTTCTTCGTTAATGGTGAAAGGTGTGGGTTCAATTTCAGTCTTCTACAAGTCGCCAGCCAGGTTTCCCAGCACCATTTGTTGAATAGGGAGTCTTTTCCCCACTGAATGTTTTTAACTGGTTTGTCAAAGATCAAATAGCGGTAAGTATTTGGGTTTATCTCTTGGTTCTCTATTCTGTTCCAGACATCCATCTCTCTGTTTTTTGTGCCAGTACCGTGCTGTTTTGATCACTATCGATTTATAGTACAGTCTCAGGTCTGGTAGCGTGATCCCTCCTGCTTTGTTTTTATTTGTAAGTAGTGTCTTGGCTATTCGAGGTTTTTTTCTGGTTCCAAATAAAACGAAGCATTATTTTTTCAAGGTCTTTAAAATATGACAATGGA
>CAUYON010081777.1:0-16930 GCA_963573935.1 Arctocebus calabarensis
GTTGCTGTGAGCTGTGTGACGCCACGGCACTCTACCAAGGGCGATAAAGTGAGACTTTGTCTCTACAAAAAAAAAAAAAATGAACCAGACATGGTGGCATTCACCCACAGTCCTAGCTACTTGGGAAACTGAGGTGGGAGGATAGCTTAAGCCCAAAGTTTGAGATTACTATGATTGTACCACTGCACTCACCTGGGGCAACAGAGCAATAAGCGTCTCAAAAACAAAAACAAAAACCCCAGAGAGATTAAAAAAAAAAAAAATCAGGGGGTGGGAGGTCAGATGAGATTGAAATTGGCAAAGCAAATTTTAAAACATGCCCCCAATTAGAATGTCTAAAAAACAAAAACAAAACAAAACAGGGACAAGGGCAAATGCTGGCAAGAAGGTGAAGAAACTGTATTATTCATAGCTTGCTGATAAGAACACAAAAGGATACAGCTATTCTAGAAAACAGTTTGGCAAGTTCTTTACAAAGGAAGCATACAAGTACCATATGATTCAGTGATTATACTCCTGAGCATTTATCCCAGAGAAACGAAGACACATAATCACACAAAAACCTATCCAAGGATGTTGATAGTAGCCTTACTTATAATAGCCAGAAACTAGAAACAACTCAGATGTTCTTCAATGGGAAAGAGCTAAAGAAACAGTGGTACATCCATACCATGGAATATTATTCAGCAATAAAAAGGAAAAAAACTATGGGTAAATGCAACAACCTGGATGAATCTCTAGAAAACTATTCCAAGTGGAAAAAGCCATTCATAAAAGGTCACATACTATAGGATTCTATTTACATAACATTCTTGAAATGACAAAATAATAGAAATGGAAAACAATTAGTGGTTGCTTTGGGTTAAGGAAGGAGGGCGGTGGGTGTGGCTAATAAAAGAGCAGCAGGAGGGATCTTTGTGGTGCTGGAAATGTTCTGTATCTTGACAATGTTAGTGTCAACATCCTGGCCATGATATTATACTTTTTGCAAGATGTTACCATGAACAGAAACTGAGTGATGGGTATTTCTTATAAATATCTCATAATAGAAATTTGATTTAAACAAATTTCAAGAGGTGCTTACTGTCACGGTTCTGCAAGGGCAGGGCCAGCACCTGAGCATGAATGTATCCTTAAGGGTAGACCCTGGGTGCCTTGCTTGCCTCACTCTAGTCCCAGCCCTGCCTGGGAATGATGCCTTCTTAGGCCCACTTATCAGGATTCTAGAACCTGAGGACAAAGAGGGCCAGGAATCATGGACATGCCACCACCATCCACCTCCCAAGTACTCCAGCCCAAGTTTCTTGCAATGTGCAACTTCGGTTGCATGGAGGATGCTTGGTAGGGAAGCATGGATGACCCATTGCACCAAAGGGGAAATCAAGTGAATTTCATAGACAGAATTTTAGGGTGAGGAGGAAATTTGAAGATCATCTAGTTTTATATATGGGGAAACTGAGGCCCAGGAAGAGAGGTTACTTTCCCCAAGGCCCCACCACTAGATTCCCACCTGGGATTCTTGCCACAACACCGTGCCCTCCTCTCAGGAGGAGGAAGCACATTAGAATGAAAGACAAACATGGCAACATCTCTCTCTTGTAGATAGTTCCAGCAACAAACATCTCTGGGGCCACCGGTGCCAGGAAGAACTGGACGTGTACCCCAGGACAAGGGGAAGGAGTAAGTCACAGGTGGCAGGAAAGGACTGGCAGTCCAGGATGGCTTTGGTGTACAATGTGGGCTCTGACACCCCGATTCCTACTTCTAGCCCGGTCTGGACCCATGCACTCTCCTAGTTGGCTGCATTCCAGAGGAAGAGACAGGCTTTGGCACTCCCAATGGCCACCCCAAGGTGCACCTCGCCAGAAATCTGGGCGTCTCCTCTCCCCAACAGCTATAAAATGCTAATGGGCAAATATTTTGACTATTTCCCTGAGCAGGATACTCTCCTGATCCATGTGGTACATGAGGAAGCCTCATGGAAGGGGCTCCTGACCCTCCTCTGGGTATATTCAAAATGCTAAGATAAGGGTCACTGCATGTACCCATCCTGACATAACCACCCATCAGAGACGTCAGAGAAACACGCACTGGTCCTCTAACCTACCACCCAAATCACTAACGAATACACATGGCACGAACCTAAAGAAACAAATTCAGAAATCCTAAGACACAAAGTGGCCATCAGAATTCCCTTCAAAAGCATTTAACTGAGCTGAGTTTGCTGAAGGGGACTGTTTATAGAGGCACGGGCAGGACTGAGAAACCCTTACAAGCCACGTGAAAAGGCTCAGGGATTTGCAGTAGTGAGAAGACATTACCACCCCAGTCCTGAAAGGGCACAGAGAAGAGGGGAGACGGGTCGCAGGAATCCAGCAGAAGATGGAGCTGAGTAAGAGGGGATCTGTGAGGGGTGCAGAGCCTGCCAGAGCCCAAGAAGGAAGGTAATACCCCCCCCCACTCTCTCCTCCACCCTCCAATCTCTCACAGGGCCTGCCATTAGCCAAACTCAGCCCACGGACAGAAAGCAAGGGAGCCCACACACAAGCAAGCTTCTCAAGGGCCCGGAGCAGGGCATGGAAGGGCAAAGAAGGGATGGGTGTGCTCGAGCAAGCAGCAATCAGAAAGGCAATCAGACCTGAAGGGACAGAGGACACCTGTCTATCGCCACTAACATACCAAGGCCCAGAACCACAGACCTGGCACACGGGTGCAGGACTTGGGTACCCACCTACTCAGCTGTGCTCCGTGTCCTCCATCGCCATCCACACGGGCTTGGTGTGTTCTGGGTACTGGCTGCAAAGGGAAGTCAGGGTGCCCACCTGCAGCCCTGGCCCTACCCTGGGCCTCCAGGAAACAGAACAGGTAAAGGAGGGCTTCTTCTCCTAGCCTCACCAAACCCACAGCCCGCAAAGCCTACAGCCAGCTGGGCGGGAGCCCCATCCTGAAGGTAATTAAATGTCTTTTACTCCTCTTGGCACAGAGCCCCCCAACAACATGGGAATGCACTTCCACCCACCCCCCACTGCCAGTTCTTTGCCTGGCCTTCGCTCACAAACGCAGCATCCCTACGTCAGGGCCCGTCCCCAGAGGCTTGCTGGCAGATGTACCGAGGCCACAGCCAGCACACAGTGCCTGCTGCCAGGGACTCCCTGCCAGGGACTCCCTTCAGGCACACAGGGAGCACCAGCAGTGGGGACTGAAGTGGAAGGCTCCAGCAGTTTATCTTAAGCCACAGAACACAGAAGAAATCCAAAGGGAGGAAGAGCTGCAGGCTGTAGACAGCCAGAGGGAGAAAGGGCCGAGCTCCGTGAGTGAGGTGAGCCCCTCATGCCCCTTGCAGGCTTCCCAGTCTTGCAAATCTGCTAGGGAAGGCCAAGAATCTGTTCAGTGATATTGGGAAATTGTAGATGAAGGATGAGCAGGAAAAAAAGGTTACAAGAGGTGAAGCCTGCAGATCTCTGCATTCTGGGAGTGCTGGTGAGCTGCCGCTAACTCAGACCTAAAATTAAAAATCAAATTTGCCACCTCATCCTTTCCTGCTCTCTCTGACCCCTCCTTGTGAATAAATTAACGAAATCAGCCAACTGGATACTTAAGATCATAGCTCATTAAAGCTGAAAGAGATCCTAGAGATGAGGCCAACCCTTTGATTTACGGATAAAGAGGCCCAGAGAGGGAAGCAACGTGTCCAACGTCACACAGAAAGACAGTGGCACCAGCCAGACTAGAATGCCTCAAATCTCCAAAGGCTGAGCACCTACTGCGTGCCAGAGACTCTTCTAGATGGCGATACAGCAGTGAACAAAACAGACATATATCTCAATACGACTTTCTGTAATGATGGGAATGTGGTACGTCTTGATGTCCAATACAGTAGCCACTAACCACATGTGCCTTTCGAGCACTTGAAATACGCTAGTGTGACCAATGAGCTGGATTTTTGCTTTGAGTATTTTGTAGCTCTGTTGTCTGGTGCATAGACAGACATTTAGGGACTGCCATGTTTTCTTGGTGGAGTGACTCCTTTTATCCTTCTCTGTCTCTGGAAATATTCTTTGCTCTGAAGTCCACTTTTGTCTGATATTGATAGGGCCAATCCTTTTTTCTGCTAATTGGTGTTAGTATGGTATATCTTTTTTCTATCTAAGAACTGAATTTTTTATTAAATTTATTTTTAATTTTAAATAACCATATGCAGCTAGTGGCTATAGTTGGATAGTGACATTTTAGAGAATGTAATTCAGCAAGCTCTGTCTTCACCCTGCCAGGAGCTAAGCAGACCAACTCCTCTACTCAGGGAAACACTGCCCAACAAGCGTCTCATGGAACTTTGACAGGCCCCAACTAGGGAAACCCACCCTCCTCATTATCCAAGGTGGAGAAAAGGGCCCCTGCTCTTCCCCTCTTCCTAAGACCTCAGAGCCAAATGGATACACCCAAGGAAGACAGGAGACTGAGGACAAAACTTTGTCCCTCTCCTTGGTTCAGGCAAGTCCTCCCTCCCTGCCTGACCCCTTCCTGTTCTGGTCCTCACACTGCAGGGGGCAGCGGGGAAGCCCAGGCTTTCCTGGGATTGACAGAGACCTATTCAACAGCAACTGGAAACGACACAGAAGGAAAAAAGGGGCAGGCCTGGGGGAGGGCAGGAACGGTGATTTGATTAATTGAGATTACAGGTAAAGCCAGCCAGGTAGACTCTGTGACTGCCAAGCACTGCTCAGGCAGAGCGACGTCCTCTCTCCTGGGGGCTCCTACACACCCTCCTTCTCGCTTCACGGTGTTGTATGTGTTTATTTGCCAACTCACCCCAAGATTGGCATCTTTTCAAAGGAATGTGTGATGCTGATGCCACAGGCACCCTCACCATACACAGGCACTGCAGAGGTTGCCCTTCCTCTGCAATGACATCAAAGCCCAGCTCAGAGCTGGTGAGAGATGAGTGTGTGTTTAGAAGGACGATGGGGAGGGGAGGGAGGAGGAGGAGAGGGCAGAGGAGGGCCAGAGATAGGCAAGGGGAGCAGAGAAGGAAAAGGAAAAGGATTGCTACAGGGATTCAGTAACAGTCCCACACTAGGGCCAAGAAGCAGGAGGGAGGTCAAAGTCACAGGATGCACTGGGAAAGGGTCTGACATCCTTTTTACCATAGACCTCCAGTTCGGAGCCGTAAAACCTCCTCCACATGCTCATACACACTCTCTACAGGCCTTGCACTAAGCTTAATCTGAGTTCCAGTCTCAATGTATTGTGACTTTTCATCTGCTTGTCTCTTGGCAGATTCCCAGCATCTCACCTCGCCCAACCACCACTTAGTCTCCTTGCACTGGTCTCTCCCCTGAGCTTAGAGGACAACAGGCCTGGGAGCCTCACTATGTGGGGAGTAGGGACAAAAGGAGGAGAAAAGACACGGAATAGAAATGCCCCAGATGGGCCAACTGAGCCCAGGGAACCTCCACATTGCACAGAGCACACCTCCATTTTAATTTACACATTATTTCATTTTCTTACCAAATAAACTGTCACAATAATACAGGAGCTGATTCAATTCAGGCAGAGCTGCATTGATCACATCAGGACATGACTGATAGACTTGATGCAGAAATTGCATTTATCATACAGGCAAGTAAAGTGTGAAGCGTGCACCCAGGATCAAGGTTTTGGCAGTGCTGGAGTGTGTGATTGACTCAAAGGCCCCCCACAAATGAGGCATCAGCACAGGTTCAAGACAAGATGGGAACAGAGAGCAGGACATAATACAGAGTCAGGAGCCAGTGAAGGCCAAAGGTCTGGTGTGGACATGGCCTAGAGGCTGTGGGGAGGATACCAGGTGCCAGGCTACGGCCTCAAGCTTATCCTGAAAAGGACCTGGGAATGGCTCCACGTTGGAAATTCATGGCAAATTGCTGCTATAATTTACTAGTCCAGCTGGAGAAATGCATCTTTGAACTCTAGCAAGAGACTTTGAAAATCATTCTTTTTTTTTTTTTATTGAATCATAGCTGTGTACATTAATTCAACCATAGGGTACAGTGTGGGGTCTTCACATGCAATCTGAGATATTTTATCAACCTGATTGACATACCGTTCATGATATTTTCTCGTTTACTATATGAAAACATTTTTGATCCTTGTTTAGATGTTTTCTCCTGACCCTTCGAAAATGTACCATACATGTGATCTACCCTGAACGCGCCCGATCTCGTCTGATCTCGGAAGCTAAGCAGGGTCGGGCCTGGTTAGTACTTGGATGGGAGAGCATCACTCTTTGCAATCGATGATTGAAATTTTCTTCCCAGTGGCGAACTTTTTATTGGTTTTCTTAAATTGTCCACCATCATTACAAGGAAATGTAAAAGCTCAAATATCGGTGCTTTTGAATAAGATTTAAATCATTCTTGATAAATTCAGCATGAACAGTTCAATATACAGAAATTTCATGCCGGGAAACTGCTTTTCTCCTTCTGCTGTTCCTCTCTTGCTCTCTTTCTCCCTCTTTTAGTTATTTTTTCTCTCTCTCATTTCTTCATCAATACTTTTTTGACAAATTTAATACACCATGTTTCGGGAGGGGGGGGCCCTTTACCTCCGGATGCTCTCTGTATTTACAGAGTAGAGAGGAGAGAAAGCTAACGCCCACTGAGAATCGCTGAGTTTGTTAGCAACTCTGAGTGAGAGGAGCACTGTTTTTCTTTGCCTTTCCTAATCTAACCCCGTTTGCTCTTTTGGTCAATTGTAATTGGAAACATGCAGTGAAAGTGGCTCTAGAAAATGTAATTTCAGCACAAGATATATACATCCCCTAGAAAACATTTATTTATTAGAAATTTATGATAACAAAATCAATACTATTCATAAGATCAGAAAAATCAGTCTGGTTAATGATTTCCAGGCTATGTTGTAGACTCACTTGGAACAATTGTTCACACAAGTAATTTTTTTACTGATATAACACTGGGGAAAATTGTAAAGAGAACTAATATTTATGAATACAATAGTAGTTGAGTAAGTATACTAGAAAGTTTACACATTTCATCCTATAAACATTCCAAAATACATAAATACATAAAATTAATCATCACAATTTATTAATGCATTCATGGGTCTATGGGCACTTTGGCTTCTTCCATGTTTTGGCAATTATGAATTGGGCTGCAATGAACCATCTGGTGCAAATATCTTTGTTGCAAAGTGATTTTTGGTTTTTTAGATATATACCTAGTAGAGGAATTGCAGGATCAAATGGCAGGTCTATTTTTAGATCCCTGAGAATTCCACAAATTTCTTTCCAAAAAGAACTTATTAGCTTGCATTCCCACCAGAAGAGCAGAAGTGTTCCCTTTTCCCCACATCCACACCAACATCTGTAGTTTTGGGATTTTGTAATGTCAAGAATGGAAGAAAAGGGGCAGTACCTGTGGCTTGTGAGTAGGGTGCTGGCCCCATATACCAAGGGTGGCAGGTTCCAACCCAGCCCTGGCCAAACTGCAACAAAAAAATATCCAGGCGTTCAGGTGGGTTCCTTTAGTCCTAGCTATTGGGAAGGCTGAGGCAAGAGAATGGCCTAAGCTCAAGAGTTGGAGGTTGCTGTGAGCTGTGATGCCACAGCACTCTACCGAGGGTGATAAAATGAGACTCTGTCTCAAAAAAAAAAAAAAAAAGAATGGAAGAAAAAGTATGCAATGTACTTAATACTTTTATGAAACCAATTTATAATTACTCACATTTTCTTACCAAAGATAGATCACAACTATAGCCTAGGATGAATGGGCAAAGTAGAGGAGGATGGGACGGAAGGGGGGAGGTTCAATAGACAGAGGGTAAACGGTGAGACCACACCTATAAAGCATATTTTAAGGGTACAAGTCAAATCTACCAAGTATAGAACATAAATGTCTTTACACAATAATTAAGTAAATGAAGTGAAAGCTATATTAATTAGTTTGATGTAACTATTCCAAATTGTATAAAAAAATCAACACATTGTACTCCACAAAAAAAAATGTATTCATGATGTGCATGTATATCACTTAATAAAAGGAAAAAAATAGATATTCATCCTAAAAAAAAATTCGCCATCACTCTTCTCTTTTTAGATGTATGGCAATGGAATCCATATTTTCTTTCATTTTGTAATATTTATCAACACAAGACTTATTTTTAAATTTATATCACTCGTTCCCCCAAATCAATTTGACCAAAAAGGCAATAATAGCAATAAAATTTTATGAACATAACTCATTATATGAGTCAATGACCTTATATAGATGTGCCATATAATTAATCCTAGGGGCATAAAGGCTATTCTTATCTTCTGACAAAATAAAATGCTCAGATTATGGAATAAGACACATCTGAATCTGTAACCTGTTTGTGGAATACAATAGCTGTGTCACTTGGAGTAATCTACTTTTGCCTCTTTAAAGATCTATTTCTTCACTTATAAAATAGATAAAATAAGAATACACAACTTGGCTGGGCACAGTGGCTCAGGCTTGTAATGCTGGCACACTGGGAGGCTGAGGTGGGTGGATTGCCTGCACTTAGGAGTTCAAGACCAGGCTGAGAAAGAGCAAGACCCTGTTTCTAAAAAAATAAAAATAAATGAAATAAAAATTAGTGAGGTTTTGAGACAGGTAACCATAGTCCCAGCTACTTGGAAGGTTGAGGCAAGAGATTTGCCTTAGCCCAAAGGTTTGAGGTTGCTGTGAGCTAAGACAACACGACCAATACATAATTCACAGCTCTGTTTTAGAATTAAATGAATAGGTAATGATCTGACCATGCTTAGGAAACATTAAAACAAATAAAATAATACAATATGCATGTACAAAATGGTATATAGAAAATAACATAGGATCTTTTATTAAAAATAAAATAGGATTTTTATATAAAAATAATGCATTTTATATAAATATAAAGTATTCATTTATTTGTCCTTTAATCCTGATGTGAAAAAAATTGGTGGTAAAGTTAATATGGAAATATAATAACCTTATAATAACTACGTTTTACAGATCACAACCACCATATCACCTGAGCATCCTATTTTGTTTTCATTTTATCAATGCTATTGCTTATGTCATTTTTATAAATTTTCTCAAGTTGTTTATTAGGAATATTCAGTTTACACTTTATAAAAGACATTTTATATGATAGTATTATTTCTTAGAAATATCGTCCTGGATTAAAAATATTATCTGATTACAAAATTCTCAGAACCGTTTAAAATGCAAACCATTAGGTTTATAGAGTCAAGAGTAATTGTTGATGAAATTCTCACTTAGCTGCTTCCAAGTATAGTTCATCCGGCTTCCTAGATGTCATCCACGCAGACTGAGCAATGTTGTCAAGTGGGTTTCTCTCTGACCAAGCTCAGCTACACCCTTAGAGATCCCCACTATCTATAATGATTGTGATGATCACTTTTCATTAAAGTTAATATTTGGCAATATACAACAATATTGGCAAGATTGGCTTAATTTACTATTATTACAATAACTTTTTGCCTAAAGTTTTCTAGCAAATTATGCAAAGAAACACTTTGCCTTTTAATGTGGCAGCAGGATGGAAAACCCATACATAAAATTTGTGGCTGAGTTCAACAAAAGCATTATGCTTAATAGAGTATTGATTGAAGCAAGTAGACTATGGAGAAATAGAAGAGAATATTCCCAGGATATCTGAAAAATCTAAGTGTCATTACATTTAACATTTCAGTGAAACATGCAGGCAATTTTCTTAAGAGTTGCTTTCACTTCAGTTCAAGTTGTTTGTAGGAATAAAACTCCTACCACACAATATATGAAATAGAGCTTTTTGGCATAGAAGTTCCTTGTGGTTTAACAAGGTTAAGAGAGCATCAAATAGCCTTCATATATATATATGGCTAAAACCCAGTTATAGCACAAGAAATGAGGAAAGGGGCAAGGGAAGGGAGGGTAGGAGGGAGGATGAGTGGAGGGAGGGAAATTGGTGGGATCCCACTTATGGTGCATCTTAGAAGGGTACAAGTGAAAATTACTAAATGCAGAATATAAATGTCTTCATATAGTGATTAAAAGGCCATGAAGGCTATGTTAGATAGTTCAATGAAAATATTTCAGATTATATATAGAAGTCAGCACATTGTGCCCCTTGATTATACCAATGTACACAATTATGATTTAATAAAAATAAAAAAAAAAGAGAGCATCAAACAATTCTTTAGGCAGTAGTAGTCTTTTTCTTTTCTTTTTTTTTTTAAATGTTTTCCTGGCTCTTCTCTCTCAGCATCACTTCCCACAGAGCTAATTTATTCTCATCTGTAAAATGTGTCAAGAAAAAGAACACTGTGCTATTATATTAAAGACCAATTGAGGGAGAATATATTAAGTAAAAGTACTTAGTAGATTTTCAATAAATATCACAACTGCTGGAATTACTCAAAAATATTTTAGTTTCCAATTATGGAATTCTTGCTTTTCTGTTACTGACTCCATGTAAACTTAGACCAAGACTGGAAACCAATGATTAATAAGATTCAATAAAAAAGAGGAGTTTATAATCATTTATTTTTCTGTGTTCTTCTACATCAAAGCTGATATTTTATAAAGTTATATTCATAGCATTTTCACATATGATGGAGAATTATGCATATCTCTTCTACAGATCTGAAGATTGTATTGTTTCTCTAAGTCATGTAATAAGCTGACATCCACAACAAAAATATAATTCCAGTCATCGCATTCCTAAAGATTGTGTCTGTGAGATTGTGTATATAGTTCATCATACCTCATGCAAAAATTTTCACAGACATTTTCCTAATCTTTAAAATTGTAATTTAAAGGCGGTGCCTGTGGCTCAGTGGGCAGGGCGCTGGGCCCCATATACCGAGGGTGATGTGTTCAACCTTGGTCCAGTCAAAGTGCAACAGCATAAAAAAAAAAAATAGCTGGGTGTTGAGGTGGGCGCCTGTAGTCCCAGCTGCTCAGGAAGTTGAGGCAAAAGAATCGCCTAAGCCCAGAATTTGGAGGTTGCTGTGGGCTGTGTGACACTATGGCACCCTACCAAGGTGCCGTACAATAACAACAACAAAAAATTGTAATCTAAAAGTTTCTAGTTTTCATGCCTTCAAGTTTTCCAGACTTGGGAGATTGTTGTTTACTTTTATATCAATGCTTATAATCTACTACCATATTCTATGAGAAATAGAGACCTCATAAAAATGTTCAATTTCCTATTGTTTTTGTACTTTGGAAACTATTCAGTGTGGGACACTTGTGGATTTTCTATTGTCTATAACTAATATCAATATGACAATACATTCTCCTTTAATAATTCAGCTGCCATCATATGGCTGTTTTTTAAGCAATATGTGCCAGTATATTTTGTATATTATATAAAATATTATTTTATAGCTCAAATAAAGAGCTATATATAATAAATAATATGAAACAAATTAATACATTTTTCTCTCTAAAATCTTCTAAATATTCTATTCACTGGCATTTTTTTTTTTGCTTGTTTTCCAAGTTTGCTAATTTCTCAGACATTCCTCTGACTATATTCTGGAGTCTTTACATTCTTTGAATGGCTTATTAAATATAGTCTCCTAATCAACTCCTCTATTTCTTTCTTGTCTTACTGTGAATAATATATACTTGCATTGCTATATTGTTTATTTTCACATGCCAAGATAATTTAACACTGTCTTACAAAAAATATTGTAAGTATTTAAAGACATATAAATAAGTATGTATATATTTATATATACAACCCAAAAGGTAAAATTTGTATTATTTGAAATATAATTAAAAACCATAAGACATAGAAAATATCAGGGACATAATAGTAGAAAAAAGAAAGAGGGAGAGAAAAAGAAACAGCTCCTTCCAGACCTGGTCTGAATGTTTGACTCTCTTCCATATTTGTATGTTGAAATCCTAACCCACAGTAATATGGAAGTCAGAGAGGCTGAGGAGACATGTTTAGGTTATGGAAACAGAGCCCTCATAAATAGGGTTAGTGTCATTATAAAAAAAGGGGCCCAAGTCTCCCCTTTCTAGAGACCTAGAAGGAGTCATCTACTCATTAGAAAATGAATCCTCAACAGACAATGCATTTGTTATCTGTCACCTTGACCCGGGATTTCCCATCTGTGGGAAATAATTCTTGTTTTCTATAAGCCATTCAGTTTACAGTATTTTGTCAAAACTGCCTGAATGGACCAAAATAGAAGGTGAAACAAAACAAATGACCAAAAAGAACCTACTCAATTTCTTGATACAATACTCATAAATTAAAAAAAAATGCATGAAATAGTAAAGACAATAGATACCACAGACAGTGCAGAATAAAGGAATTTTAATAAACTTGTTGAAATAGCAATAGATGACATCTAAATGTATAAAAAGGGACAAAAAAATTTAAAAGGGACAAAATTATACTGAGCTCTAGGATAATTTTAAATAACCAGATAAGTTTGAAATTACAATTTTCAAAATAGGAACTAAGCATAGGAGATATAAAAAATACTATGATGTATTAGTTAGAAATTTTTTCAAAATTCTTAAAACTAGAAAATTACAGAAAATAAAAATTTAAAAAAGAAACAAACCAACAAATACAAAAAAAAAATCCAGGCTTATCAAAATAAAAGCCATTCTATATCTAGAAACATCTTAATTAAATACATTAGAACCAGGGATACTTTAAAAAAGATACCCTTTAGAATGGCTAGGAAGAATGACACATTATGTACAGAGAAACAGGAAAAAGAATAGCAAATTTATTGGATGAAACAATGTATGATCCACAAGAATAAAGCAACATTATTAATTGTTGAAAGAAAGTAAGTCAACTTATAATTCCATACCAGGTGAAATTATATGTCAACAACATTGTTCAATGAATATTTTTTATATATACAATAGCTAAAAAAAAATCACCAGCAGAACTACACTTTAAGAATAATTTAGTCCTTTAGGCAAAAGGGAAATTATACAAGGTAGGAAACTAGATCTATGTGGAACAGAGTAATAGAAACATTTATTTCAATAAAGATAATTTCTTTTAAAATTTATTTAACATGCAATTAACTACATGAGAAAAACATTATAGTAACAGAGTGCAATGTTTAGTAAGACCCATACCACATATGAAGTAAACCAAGTCACGGAGATAGAAAGATGGACTCCAAATTGATGCAATACTTGATAAAATTTATTACACCTGCAGGGGGATGATACCATAAAGGCATGCAGCCCCGAATGCTAGGTGGGCAATCTTTTTATACCATTTTTCTCTCATTGGTCAGCAAAGCAAGCTTGTGCAATACAGAAGCTAATCATAGCAATTAAGGCAGGGTCACAGGGTGGGGGATGCGTGTTGGTTCATAAATCACAAGATACATCATAAGTTCATTACTTCATGGGACATAAGGTGCATGGTTCATACATAGTTCAGGGGTACAAGGCACGGGCATAAGAGTCGGGTTTCCAAGGAACTCGAGATGTTTCACCAGGGGATATTGCACCAGGGGCTTTCTTTAGAACATGCCACTCCCTTCCTTAGAACATACCCCTCCCTGAGTATCTCTTCTACCAGAATTTAGCTCCTCTGCCCTTGTGCGGGTGGGGCTGAGACACAAAACACTTCCCCTTTGAAGGGTAAAAGGTTTGTTGTATTCTTTAAATTTATGGGTTTGGGGGGTTAGTAGCAGAGATAGGGGGCTTGGTGCAGGGGCAGGGGGCTTGGTTGTTACACTAAAAGTAAAATATGGAACACTAATAACACAAAGACTAGGAGGAGAAAATGACTGTTTTGTATTCTGTATGAAATGTTAATATCATTATAATATAAGCTATGGTAAAAATTGTTATTAGAAACCCTAATGTAACACCATAAATACAGAAAATTGTTAATAGGTTAATGAAGAAAATAAAACACAATTATAAAATTACTCAATTAATAAAAAAAGGCCAAAAGAGAAGACAATGAACACAAACAGAGATGGAATAAATAGAAAGCAAATAGGAACATAGTACGTTTAAATCAGGGAGGGCTTATAAATAATTTAATGTAAATTTTTTTTTTTTTTTTTTTTGTAGAGACAGAGTCTCACTTTATCGCCCTGGGTAGAGTGCCATGGCGTCACACTGCTCACAGCAACCTCCAGCTCTTGGACTTAAGTGATTCTCTTGCCTCAGTCTCCCTAGTAGCTGGGACTACAGGCGCCCGCCACAGCGCCCGGCTATTTTTTTGTTTTTTGCAGTTCGGCCAAGGCCGGGCTTGAACCCGCCACCTTCGGTATATGGGGCCGGCGCCCTGCTCGCTGAGCCACAGGAGCCGCCCTAATGTAAATATTTTAAATGCATCCATCAAAAGTCCTAAATGGAAAATTTACCTAAAAGAATTATATATTGCTTATAATAAATCAGCTAAAATAAAAATTAACAAGTTAAAAGTAAACAGATATGCTAATACTCAGCAAAATGGCAGAAGTCATTGTATCAACATCAGATAAAGCAGATTACAGAGAAAAAGTTATTACCAAAGTTAAAGAGTGTCCTTTCACAATGCTAAAAAGGTTCATATACATAACAGTTAAAGGAGACACAACAATTCTACATAACAGAAAAAACTTCAAAATACATGAATCAAAAACTTATAAATGTAAAAAGAATGTACAGAACTGAAAAAATATAGAATTGAATAAAAGAATAGCCAATCAAAATTATAATCAGAGATTCCAACACTGGTCTCTAAAAAAATGAAAGCCAAAGCAGTAAGAAAATCAATGAAGATATAAAGATTGTAAAAAAAAAATCTGGAACCAGACAAAGTTGTCCTCTATCACCATTGCTATTCAACATAGTGCTGGAAGTTCTAGTCAATACAATGAGGCAAGACAAGGAAATAAAGGGCATCCAAATGGGAGGAGAGGAGGTCAAACTCTCTCTCTTTGCTGATGATATGATCTTACACTTAAAGAACACCAAAGACTCAACTACAGGACATTTGGAAGTCATCAAAAAAGACAGTAATGTCTCAGGATATAAAAATCAATGTCCACAAATCAGTTGCCTTTGATACACCAACAACAGCCAAGATGAGAGGTTAATTAAAGACACAACTCCCTTCACGATAGCCCCAAAGAAAATGAAATACTTAGGAATATACCTAACAAAAGAGGTGAAGGACTTCTATAAAGAAAATTATGAAACCCTAAGAAAGGAAGTAGTAGAAGACTTTAACAAATGGAAGAGCACATCATGCTGATGGCTGGGAAGAATCAACATTGTTAAAATGTCTTTACTTCCAAGAGCCATTTACCAATCCAATGCCATCCCTATTAAGATACCAACATCCTACTTTCAAGACTTGGATAAAATGATTCTGCACTTTGTATGGAACCAGAAAAAAAAACCCATATAGCTAAGGCAGTTCTTAGCAATAAAATCAAAGCCGAGGTTCACCATACCAGATTTTAGTCTGTACTACAAGTCCATAGTGGTCAAGACAGCATGGTACTGGCACAAAAATAGAGACACAGATAATTGGAATTGTATAGAAAACCTGGAAATGAAACAAAAAACTTACAGCCGCCTAATCTTTGATAAACCAAACAAGAGTGTTCACTGGGGGAAAGACTCTCTATTCAATAAATGGTGCTGGGAGAAGTGGATATCCACATGTAAAAGACTGAAACTCGATCCGCATATTTCTCCACTCACAAAAATTGATGCAAGATGGATAAAGGACTTAAATTTAAGGCATGAAATGATAAAAATCCTCAAAGAAAGAATTGGAAAAACACTAGAATATATGTGACAGGGGAAAGACTTTCTGAGGAAGACTGCCATGGCAATAGCAACCACAGCAATAATAAACAAATGGGACTTAATTAAACTGAAAAGCTTCTGTACAGTGACAATAATCACTGATAATAGTGACAATAATCAAAGCAAATAGACATCCTACCCAATGGGAAAGGCTATTTGTATATTTTGAATCAGACAAAGTTTTAATATCCAGGATCTATACAGAACTGCAACTAATCCACAAGAAAAAAAAAATCCCATACATCAATGGGGAAGAAAGATGTATAGAATCTTCTCTAAAGATAACAGATGAATGGCTAGTAAACACATGAAAAAATGCTCATCATCCTTAATTATTACAGAAATGCACCCTCAGACATTGTCCAACTCCAGTGAGAATGGCCTATATCACAAAATCTCAAATTGCAAATGCTGGGGCAGATGTGGAGAGAAAGGAACACTTTTACACTGCTGGTGGGACTGCAAACTAATACAACCTTTTTGGAAGGAAGTATGGAGTAACCTCAAAGAACTCAACCTAGACCTTCTATTTGATCCTTCAATCCCGTTGCTGGGCAATTATCCAGAAGAGAAATAAAACTTTTATTATAAAGACCCTTGTACTAGGCTGTTTATCATAGCCCAATTTACAATTGCTAAAATGTGGAAACAGCCTAAATGTTCTTCAACCCAGGAATGGATTGGTAAGCTATGGTATATATATATATATCATAGAATATTACTCAGCCATAAAAAAAAAATGGAGATTTTGAAGCATTTGTACTAACTTGGATGGAGGTGGAACACATTATTCTTAGGAATGAAGAAGCATGAATCCTATGTATTCAAATTTGATATGAGGATAATTAATGGCAATTAATGACATGGAGAGGCATGGGGGAAGAGCAGAGCAGACAGAGAGAGAAGGAGGGAGGGGGAGAGGGAAAGAAAACAAAAAAATAAGAAAAGATAGTGACTAATTAGTGACTAATAGTGACTAATTCTCACATAAACCGGATTCAATTTTGACCAAAGTACATTACTTAAACATTAATTTTTAATTCAACTTGTTAATATGTTGTTTAGGATATTGCTTCCTCATTCATAAGTGAAATATGTTTGTAATTTCC